>JAPMNZ010874952.1:0-11335 GCA_029875035.1 Pomatoschistus microps
TTCAATGGTTTTGTAAAGTCCTCTGAGACGACTTCTGTTGTGATTTGGGGCTATACAAGAATAAATTGAATTGAATTGAATTGAATTAAACATGTGCAATATGATATATCTTCAATCTTTTATTAGATTATAGAACATGGTGAAAACTGGAATATATTCTGCAGAAATGTCTACTTTAATTATGCTTTGGTATCTGGTACCGTATCCTAGCAACCTACCCCCAACAAACCAGTATCTTGGGAAATTCCTCGTTAACCATGGCTTCCAGCAGCACTCTGGCCAATCATTGGCAGTTGGAAAGCAGGGCTAAGTAGGGCCGGTGTAAAGGGCTATAATGACTGAGACCAGGGTCATGGGTGGTCCTCTGACAGGTCCCTAATTTTGGATGATGGATATAGATGAGAATAAAGACAACACCTTTTCCTCTGCTGTTTTTTCCTGTTGTTCACTGTAATTACATCAATTATGAAAACGCAGAATGTCACAGGTGTAAAACATGCAGCCAAGAAGTACTGATGGCGCCGTGGCAAGAGCTCTGGTGTGTAGTATCTGGGGCACACTGGGGGCAGTCTTGCAGTTTTTCCAATGTGGTTTGACTTCAAATGGTAAATACATTTTTTGTATCTTGTACTCGTGAGGTGGTACACAAGGCAAAAAGGTTTGGCAACCTTGGCCCATTGCCGGGCCGCAGTGGGAGCAGTCTAAGCAGAGATTCCCAGACTTCCCTATCCACACACATCTAAAGGTTCTTCTGGGGGGACCCCAAGGCGTTCCCAGGCCAGCTCAGAGACATGGGGTGAGGAGTTCAGCTGCAGGCATCATCTCCAAGGGAAAATGACTGGGCGTTTCCTTAGAGATGGGGTGATAGGTGAGGGAGGGAAGAAAGATTAACCTGTAAATCGAGTCCCATTCGACTCGGCTCTTTCTTTACCACAACGGTCCGACCGGATCATTGCGCACGCTCCACTGATCCCCCTGTCAAGTCAATCTCGTGCTCCATCCTTCCCTCAAAGACCACTTGAATTCCACTTGAGGAAACACAGGTGGAGAAGTCATGACTTAATGTTTTAATTTTCATTCATTCAAAGTTGTTAAAAAGTTGCAGACTAAATAACAGGTGCACAAATCAATTAGCATATTAGGGATGAAGTTATTTTAATTGATTTGGTAAATTTACTAATTAAATTAATTTAAAACCATGTGAAACTTAACACCGCTTATTGCGACACTTGATTTACGGACACGTGTTCTATGGGTGCCCGCTGTGCCTTGAAAACCACCTGATTTTACTTGTGAATGTCAGATACTTTTCTTTTTTGCAAAGGGAGTGAAACGTTTTGAAGACGAGCGTTGGTTAGATCTGCCGATGCTTAAGGCCCCTTGTCATTGGTTTAACTCTTCTCCCTCAGCAAATCGTACTCGTTGTACTTATACCGAGGTGACAACGTTATTTATGTACATAATAGTATAGTATCCCATGGTCAGAAATATGCATACTTAAAGAAAAAAATTAAATAAAATTTAACTTCCTGACAAGATTAATATTTAATGTAGGACATCCTTACATTTGCATATATAAATGTAACTGTTAATAGAACATTAAGTTTGATCAAAACAAGTACTCACTAATCGATGGCAAACTCTATTACCACAATATCCACTGCAGCTCTAACATTTGGCTCTAATGTGTTTTGTGTTTTTGTGAAAACTTAGATTTGCCTCTCCCTGTGGCTCCTCACACGCTGTGATTACTGAACTGATGTCAGAAACCCTTGAAACCTGAAGCATCTCCTCTGCTTTTATCACCTACTTTTCAACATGACACCACTGACCACTTCATGCAATTGCTCTGTACAATAAAATGATATGTTAACCTTGGAAAATATTTTAATTAAAAGATATGATTGTACTGGAGTGGATCTCTTCTCCCACTCAGACTAGGATTAGTATAAGACTATAGTTTTTTTTTATATATGTATTAAAGAAATTGAATATTTAAGAAAAAGACTGAACCCGACCTTACCATCAATTTCTATTGTAACAAATAATGTTTTAGATGGCTAGCACATCTAGTCTTTAGTTTCCAAGATTAGGCACTTTGAGTAGTAGATTTTGGTTGGCTAATGAGATCACATGACTGTTTGTCTGAATGAGCTTATAGGGTAATTAAGTGTCTGCTATATTAATGCTGTCCGTTGTTGGTGCGTACAGCAGATAGTGTCTCATGGCACATACACAAAAAGGATGTAAGTTGGATTTTACACGTTTTTGGATGGTAGGCGCAAAGTCATTTTAATTTATTCAATCCCTTTTTTCCATGAGATACTTAATTATAATGCTCTATTTTGTTGTTTGATAGCAGTGACCAGAAACTCAGTCTTGTAAAGGCCCAGAAACTCCTCAGAATGTGTAAATACTGGAAATGCAAGCATGATATACTGTATATTAATATAGTTTAAACAAAACACAGTGTATTGCAGCTGCAGAGGATGGGACAAACTAGATGATGATAATAAAGTTTGTCTTGTCTGTTTGTGTTGTACTAGAAACGGCTTGTGTGATAGGATGGCATTATTAATGATGTTGTGTATGATATATTTTGATCCATTTTTGCTTTGTTCTTTTGTCTCTGTGCAGTCGATGCTGATGAGATTAAGAGGCTAGGGAAGAGGTTTAAGAAACTCGACCTAGATAACTCGGGCTCTCTCAGCGTGGAGGAGTTCATGTCGCTGCCTGAGCTGCAACAGAACCCACTGGTGCAAAGGGTTATCGACATCTTCGACACGGACGGGAATGGAGAGGTGGACTTTAAAGGTGGGCACTGAGGAAGGAGCAGGGCATGATGGGTTACAACTGTAAATCTGATTAATGTGGGGTATGCCACATTAATCATGTATTTCATCCAGTGTAACAGTAAACCTAATACATACTGTATACATGGAGCTTTTATTTAAAAACAAATATACAACTGAATAGTTTCCACACAAACATTTCACACATTTCCATTGCAAAGGCTCCAGTCAGTTTATATTGTCTTTTTACTGGTATCCTCATAAAGCCCTTTTCACTACTGAGAACCAAATGATATTAAATTGATATTAGGTTGAAATGTTTTTTCCACAGTGTTAATTCTTTCCTATCGTTTTCAGAATTCATCGAGGGAGTCTCCCAGTTCAGCGTTAAAGGGGACAAGGAACAGAAGCTCCGATGTAAGTATGACTGAAAACATGCACCACAGGTAAAATCCTCCGCTGTCCTCACCTCTGCTCCTGCCCGAGTGCTGCTTGAAAGAGGGGGCAAGCTGAGCACAATGTGCACCTTAAAGTTATAGTCTGGATGGAACTCTAAATGAATTGCAAATTATAAGAATTGTATTAAATTGTTGATATGTTGATATAAAAATAAGTTATTTTATTAATTCTAATATTAGGGGTAAATCCTGTCTTCCCTTCTCTTAGCTATCGCTCAAAATCCATGATGTCATCCAGTTTCACCAATCGAGTCATGCCAAGGGCTGTCAATCATCAGCGCTCATGCTCGTAGCTGCTCGCATGTTTTCACCTCCGAATCAAGCCTCTATTAGGCTCTGGAACTACATGAAAACTGGACAAAGAATTCTGAACATCCGCGCTGAGTTACCCATTTATATACTGAACCTATATCCATAATCAGATCCTCTGCAGATGTGTACTATAATGTTCAATTCATGATAATAGCTACTTCCCGAGCTGCCGCGATCGCTTTTTTTGTGCATTCAAACATTTTTTTGTCATGAAAACGTTAACAAATAATTCTGAAAACCCCTGTGCACGTGTATTAATAATGTACATGTATAATGTGTTCTCCGATTAACATTTGATTGGTCTACGCCTACGTTTCCGTAACAATCAATCAGAAAGGAGCTTGGGTTGTTATTTTCAAATCATGTACCTCTCTTTTTTTCTGACAAAACTCCAATCACTTTAACCTAGAACTGATACTACACTCACCACCAGGGTCCTGAGGTGCATGGCTCTGACAGTTTTAACAATGTTTTGTTTCATTGGTCTTTCCTCATTTGTTGCTTAATCAAAGTTGTAGTTTTATTGCGTCAACCTGATGTAAACGTATAAATGAGGCTTGAGCTTTCAAGAAAGGTCTGGTTTAGCCCAACATGTCTGCATACACTTACCACAGAAGTGGCAGCACTTGTTGTAACAGTCATTATTTCACTGAATATGTGCCTAAATAAAGTATCAAGCATCGAAATAAAGCATCAGTATCAGAAATGGTCATTAGATAATTATCCAAATGTGCTGTGTTCAGTTGCTTTCAGGATCTATGACATGGACAAAGACGGTTACATCTCCAACGGGGAGCTCTTCCAAGTGCTCAAGATGATGGTGGGCAACAACCTGAAAGACACACAGCTCCAGCAGATCGTGGACAAGACCATAATTAACGCAGACAAGGACGGAGATGGCAGGATATCCTTCGAAGAGTTCTGTGCTGTAAGTTCACTGGCATTCCTGTGCACTTCTGCTATGGGTGAATACAATCCCATTTGTTTTAAAATCGTGCTGAAAAAGGGAGTTTTCATATGTGAAATGGGTAAGGGAGAGAATTGGGCTATTGGATTCTAAAGCAGGATAAATCCTCAACCTGCAGCTGTAATAAATGATGGTTGTCAGAGTACTGCAGTGCTCACTGCAGCACTGGGGGAATACTCTAGGAAATAATATCTGCACCTTTTCAACCATCTTCATTTAGCATCATCACAATTGCAAAGCATCTGCAAAATATCCCATGGAGCTCCATCAAAACAGTGAAACTAGTTTATCTCTCGCAACTATCAGTTTATGCCTGCAGGAGCTGGGGATTAATTTCTGTTCCTCGATATTATTATTAGCATATTATGCTTTGTGAATGCTTTGCAGTGATGTGTGTTTAGAGGACTATGGTCTGCTTAAGAGAAAGCTGCACTTTATCATTCATGTATATACATACATTGGAAAGTTAAAAGGAGAATACATGATTTTAGAACGTACATAAATGTAAAGTTTGTTAAATTGTTATTAAAATGACAAACTTATGCTCAAAGTAGAGCTGTACAATTGATATCTAAACTTCATGGCTTGCAATTGTCTTGCTGCCCAAGCCCTACAATGGATGTAGACAAGAGATTCTTTTGAGACAAAAAAATCAATTAAT
Source organism: Pomatoschistus microps (assembly GCA_029875035.1). NCBI lineage: Eukaryota > Metazoa > Chordata > Actinopteri > Gobiiformes > Gobiidae > Pomatoschistus > Pomatoschistus microps. Next base: position 5,191 of record JAPMNZ010874952.1, read on the forward strand.
GTGAAAATAAATGTTCTGTGAATTGGGTGCAGCTCTGGGCACCAGCCCCTCACTGATCCTCCTGCAGGAGGATGGCTGCTCTGTCAGTGAGAGCATAGCCTCGATCTTTCAATGGGGGCCTTTTGAAAGGTGGGGTTAAGTGTCTTGCCCAAGGACACCACAACAACAACAACAACAGCAGACATCAGTGGGAGTCAGTGGAGAAGGTCTCGTAGTGGGCTCAGACTAGAAAATAAAACTAGTGATGTGAAAAAAAGACGTAGTGTTCCACTAATGTTGACAATTCTTTTGTTTGTTCAGCCCCTTGATTACTTGATGTGGCGTGTGTCTGCACTTATGGCTTGCAACACCTGGAATGTTTCAGGTTTCATTTTCAGATCCATTTGTCTCCTAAAATAACACGTCCCTAAATCTAAGACACAACAGTTAATTGTAAGACGAGGCCCACTTCTGAAGGCTGACTCTCCCGAGTCCTGAACTAAAAAGAGGCTGGTTCTTCTGGGACAGTTATTTCAGGATGGCACAGGTGACTATAGACTCTGCTTTGACAGAGCAACACCGATCAGGATGTTCAAAGTGAAGTGACAGATCCAACTGAAGTCACTCACTGATTTTAGGAGGAACAATGTGATTTGTTTTAATGTGTATTTCACTATTACAGGAGGACTACCGTTTTGAATATGAAGAAGACGTCTATTGATATTGAATCCTCTTTCATGTATGCTTTGTGTTTAGGTGGTGGGAGGTCTCGATATACACAAAAAGATGGTGGTGGATGTCTGAGCGCCCTCGTTCGCTGCGTCCCTTCCTCCTTGACACTCGCTTTCTCCACCATCTCTGAAGATCTGCTCAAGACGTCCGGCAAAACGCTCTGTATAACTTAATGGAAGTATTCTCTCATTCTTTCTTTTCTGTGAAGCCACTTTTTTCTTTCAGAAAAGGCCTCGTTTAGCCAACTTAGAAGTGTTATTGGACTGTGTAATCTTCTCAATAACCCGGTCGTAGCACTTTAAAGACTGAAGGACATCTGTGTCTGCCGCAGGAGCATCTATGACTTTGGATGAGGGAGGAGAAAGTGGGGACATGGGCTCAGTGAAGAGGCTGGTTGGCTTGTTCATATTTCATCCTTTCCTTTTTGTTAATTGTTATTTTTGATATTTATTTTTGTTGTCTTTTATAAAGAATTGAAAATAAGTATATCTGTGGTTGTCTTGTGAGGGGGAGTGTATAGTAAATCAACACTTGACTTACAGTACAACTAGAGAGTAGGGTATGAAGTGCCAACCAAAACATATCCAGAACCAGTCCAAGTAATTAACCTGTTTTTGCCGCTGACACTTCCAACTGTCACTGCACACAAATCTAAATTGAACATTTTCTTCTGTTTTACATGTCTGGATTAGAGCAGCATAGCTTCCAGTCACACTTGGCAAAGCATCACATTAGGTTTCTTTTTGTAATGAGTTTAATAGTTTTATTTATACTTAAAACATGTTTATATTGTTGGAGAATTTCCTTGTTTGTCATTATGGATTTTTAGATAGATATGCCAAGAAAATGTCTTTCCAAAATAATCTGTGGTTGCAAATTGATTTTATGGTTTACTTGATATTTCAAAGAATTTAGCATTTGTGCATCCACAAGACAATCTTTAGTAATAGTTCTGCATTCTTGTCAACCAACTCTAGGCTTTAAAGCTAAATACAGGTGCTGGATGACGTGGACTTGGCTAGGAACCTATAAAATGTGTGAATATAAACTTGTTTGTGTTTATAGCAATTTAAGAGACTTCTCTGCAGGCAGCATTTTTTAACCAGTTATGCGTTTGCTTTACATGAGCCTTCAATTTCATACATCTCTCAGTCCAAAGCAGGAGGGTACAGTTTTCTTGCGCAGAAAGACCTAAAACTAAATGTTGGCATGATCAGTGTGCAGTGGGATACTTCTTTATTATTTTAATTTTATTGTGTACATTTCATAAGTTGGCTTCTTCTCCCTTTTTACAGTTTAATTTCTCCCCCTCTCCCCAAAGACAACAAATGGGGAGTAAAAATAACGTTTATTTAACCAAATTATAATTTTTTTGAAGGGAAGCTGCCTGCTACTCTAAAAGGACTTTGAGACTATTCGAACCCTTTGTTTTTGGAGGACATTTTCGGTCCAAGACGAGTCTGGAGTGCCCTGTTGTCCCTTATCCCAAAGCTCTGCACGGCTTGGGCCTCCCTGTGCTTGCATGACATGGAAATATATTTTTTGTTGTGCATGTAGATCAATTTTTGAAATAATCCTCTTGTTTACACATGAATGGTGATGTTAATATATTTAAATTTTAAATGGTATACAATATGGATGTTGCCAAACTTTGGTAAATGTACACATATTATGAGAGGTAATCCAAATGAAATGAACTACATGTAACTTTTTGTATTTTAACCAGGTCAGCGAGATGCTTCTATTCCAGTAAAGTTGCATATCTGATCCTGTCTCAAACTGCCACACACTGTACTCAGCTTAAAGGGGAAATTTGATGTTTTTTTTCTTTCTTTTGTATATAAGTATTTGTTAAATGCAGTTCTGGCTCTCTGTATAGTTCAGACCGCGCTTTAGTTTGTAATTGCATTTTTTTCTGAGGGACTTGGGGGGTCTTTAGTTTGTGTGGGAATATGACAAATTTTCAGTTTGAGAACCTTTTATTTTCCTTTTTGTGCATGCTGCATCTTATGCTGTGGGACTGTTGGAAACTTGATACTGTATGAAAATAAAAATTTAAATAAACTTTGAAAAGTTGGAAGTTCATAACCTTGTAAGGCTTATTTATTTACATGTTAGTTGATGCTGTGATGGTAAATGTAGCAGGTTAAACTACACATTAGGCTTATGAATAGTCCCGGAAATTGTCGCCAAAAGCCTAAAATGTTCTTAATAATCCAAGAGTGAGCTACAGATGGTGAAAGACCAATGTTCAGAATCGCTCTGCTGTCCTGCTGGCCACCACTCTGATATTGCCATAGACCTTTGAAGGTGGACTTCCTGCAGGGGACAAAGTGTTGAAAGGTCATTTCACATCAGTTTGATACTCTAGCAGTACAATTACTCAATCTTACCCAATATCAAATTACAAATGGCTGTTCTTGCCATCTTGATGTTTTGGAAAGACCCCAATATGTGAACCTTTCTGTGTAAGGGAAAATATAACATTAGTTTCTTACATTAACTCAGAATTAAGGCCAGAAAACCTATACTTACGTGTCAGCTAATACTATACGTGTCTTTGTCACATTTTCAATTGTAAATTTAGTTTTTCCACCTTTCCCTGCTATTCTCCCAATTGCTCGTGATAAGTGGTCTCCCTTTAGAGGTTTCACTGTGAAAAACATTGTGAAAGGTTGTTACAATTATGCATTTTGTCAGCTGTATGACCAATTTGCAGGCCATTCACTACATAATTGAGACTTCTATTGCATTCTTCATTTAAATACACTTTCCAATACATAGAGCCATTTCATGAACCATTACCATCTGTGACGTCAAAACTCTCTAGGAAAAGCTCATCCAATCTGATGAGAGCCAAGGCATCCTACAGAGAAATAAAAACAATTTCATAATCACCTGCCAATCAGAGCAAATATTGATACAATGTTGGGACAATATGAAAATGTACTCACTTCAACCTGAAATCCGAGAACAAATGCTTTTACAAAATCAGATGCTTTAGTCAGAGCACTAATGTCCTGTGTATCTTTGCACGTCTGGGAAAAAAAACAAGTACACCAGGAATGTCAATGGACATACTTCAACACGAGTTATCTCAAATGTTCTTTGTTAACTTACTTTGATTTCGACGTGTCTAGATTTCAAGTTGAATCTGACTTGGAGATGTAGACTCTCAACTATAGGGGTGAATATTTTTAACCAGCTCTCTTTCAAGGGGGTATATCTGTGAGCTGGCACTGCAATTTTACGCATCTCATCTGGTCCCTGGAATGAGCAACACAAAAATGAGAACATCGAATAGTGCAGCAATTTAAAACAAAATACAGAATATTTGTATAGCAGGAAGATTAGACAACTAAGTTTAGTAATAGTTTAATAACAAACACAATGTGATGGAATACCACTTGGCATCGGTTGTAATAACGTCAAGAATCCAAAAGTCTTACAATATAAATACTGATCATTTAACATGAACTGCGAAAAGTAATACGTATATCCCTCTTAATTTTAGGTCACTAGGCCTATTAGTTAAGAAGTCCATAGAGCGCACGACAGTAAACATGATTACTATACTATTATGATAGCACAGTGACATAACATGAAGTCCCTTACTCTGAGTTGATCGCCAGAGAGAGGTGGAAACTGGGGTCTCTTGCACGCCACGGAGTCAGCTGTGTCCATATCTACTCCATCTTGTTCTCGTTTCCTTTTTTGGGTCTTTTTAGACTTTACTTTGGTGAATGTCTCGGAATCCCCTTGATTATCCACGGCCACGACATTCTCGGTTGTTGTGTTTTTTTCCAGATCCATTGTTGACTCCGATTTTAAAATACAGTCACAAATCACTCAGATAAACTGTACATGCGAGGAGCACAAGGATCCTCGTGCAAGTGAAAGGACCCACATAGCGACTTCAGCAGCGCCTGTTTACTGCAAATTGTACGTAGATATGAAGAAACGACGACAATTTAACACATTCATGATATTATATTGATATTTAAAAAAGGTTGTCATTATGTAGAAATCCCATGAGAAATCCGCATTTGATACAACACATTTACAGGCATATACCTGGCTGCTTTCCTTCAGCAGCTCGTTTTGATCTGCATCCAAATTCAGCAAAACGATCTTCTTCCTTACCCTTTTGTCTCATTGTTATTGACTTTTGTGGCATCAAATGTGATTCTAGTGGAATAATAAACTTTCTAAAATGTGTTAAATTTCACTTGACGCAATTTGGAGCTACCACGTCCTATAGCAGTATTTGTAAAGAACAAAGAAGGAAGTGTTTTGCTGAATTTGGAAGCAACCAAATTTGGACGTCATATGTTTGGCTGTAAGCATTTAGACGTGAAATGCGACGCTGCTCGTTTCTTAACACTTGCGTCTTTTCTAAATATTTGACTACAACTAAAATATGTCAACCCCGCTAGCAAAACCACAAATAATTGCACATATTCAGAAAAGCTTGAACTACACTGTATTCGACTCTAAGTGGATCCCGTGCAGCGCCAAGTTTGTCTGTTTAGGTAACTTTGCAAGAGGAACTGGAGTCATTCAAATATATGAAGTACAACATGGGGAGGCTCAACTTGTGAAGGAGGTAAATTGTCGGATTTCTGTCTTTTTTGTAGCTGTGCAAATCTTTAAAGTTAATATCAATATCTCATCGTTGTCGAAAGGGGGATCTGATCTGGTTTGGGCTCGTTTCCGTAGCAACAGGAAACAAAAACCACCCCGCACATCATCTGCTCTTTAATCAAAATTCAGTACAATATGTTTTACTGTTGCATGTGTTTCGTATCGTTGTTGAACATGTCATAGATCGAGAGACCTAAGCCTATAAAATGTGGTACATATGGGGCCACTTCACTTCAGCAAAGACACTTGGCAACAGGAGATTTTGATGGAAATCTTAACATTTGGTAGGCCATCTCATATAAGAAATGTTTCATTCTGTGCTATGCTATCCATAACCAAATCCATTGTTCTGCCTGTATTCCTGCTCTTATCAGTGATCTGGAGACCCCTGAAATGCCAGTTTACTCAGCCAAAGCCCACAAGGAGATAATTAACTGCATTGATGGAGTTGGGGGCTTAGGGATCGGGGATGGAGCCCCAGAGATTGTCACTGGCAGTAGAGATGGTAGGAGATATGAGAGACTTCTTAATGAACGATTAGTAGGAAATTACCATATGGCATTTGGATTTATTTTTATTAACAGGTACAGTTAAGGTATGGGATCCCAGACAAAGAGATTCACCTGTTGCCAACATGGAGCCTATGGACGGGGAGACCAAGCGAGACTGCTGGACAGTTGCATTTGGTATGTCACATTTGTTTTGAGATTAAAGGAAATTGTTTTTAATATGACGTGTTGTGTCACTTTATATCCAGGCCATGCTTTTAATGACCAAGACCGCTGTGTTT
>JAPMNZ010875071.1:0-14447 GCA_029875035.1 Pomatoschistus microps
ATGTGCAATCTTTTTTCAAAAGGGTTCCTTTTGGATTCTTAAATAATAAATGTCATGGGTTCTAACAATAACCTGATGACTTGAAACAACATGAGAGGAAATATACATGACATCTGTAGCAGTCACCTGAGGCAGAGGCTCATGACTAAATGGATACATCCACCTTGCCAAAATCAGGTTGTTTGTGGCCTCCTCTGTGGCAAAGACACAGGAGTGGATGAGATCTGTCCTGATCAATAGTCATCTGGATGTTGTAGGACTGTCTTGGCTAAAGTGGTGATCGGAGTGGTGGTTGATCCAATTACTCCCAGTCTACTCCAGGGTACTGGGAAGGAGACGATGGCCCATGGTCGAATCTCTGATTCAGCAGGAAAGGTGTGGTCCCAAAACACTGGACCAGCTCTATACATGTCATTGAGTACCGTAAGGATCATGGGACTTCACTCAACCTAGCAGGTTTTCCGAGAGTACGGGGTCTTTTGCTAATGATCTGATTCAGAAGTGTGTTCCCATTACTTGCAGTATGTCAGAGCTGTTCCCATAATATGGATTTCTAGGCGTTGCCAGGGGTTTTGTTTGAGGACCATAGGATTGCATCTCTGCTGTTGATTGACTATGGCCTGTTGGCCTCAATAAACCAGGACCTTCAACATGCGAAAGGGACAGTTTGTGAAGCGGCTGAAATAAAAATCAGCACCTCTAAATTTTGGTCATCTGGCCCACTCCAGGTGGGTGGAGAGGTCCTTCCTCAAGGAGCTAAAGTGTCTCAGGGTCTTGTTCGCCTGAAGGATGGAGCTTGACAAGAGTCCAAAGGCAAAGCCTTCAATTTACGTTCCTAGTGATCACCAATGGTCATAAGTTTTGAGTGATGACCGAAAGGACAAGATTTGCAGATACAAGTGGTCGAAATTAGTTTCCTCCGCAGAGTAGCTGTGCGCCCCTTTAGAGAGCGCTTGGAGTACCTCCGAGAATTGCTGCTTCTCCACGTTGAGGTGGCTCGGCCATCTGTTTCTTGATGCCTCCTGGACGCCTCCCTGGTGTTCAGGCATGACCCAAAGGGAGGAGGCCCAGTAAACGTCCCTCGGCCAGCTGAGAGACGTAACACCTTTGGATTTCTATGAATGTACTGGAAGTAGTGTGTGGATAGGGACTGCTCCCCCCGCTACAGAGAAATGGATTAAGCGGAAGAAAATGGATGGATGAATGGATGGACCTGTTGAAGTTACTGGAAAGATGCTTGATTTGTTTTTGAGTCCAGTTGTGCTCCAGTTTTTTGAGACTATGGATGTTTGCGTTTGCAAATATTTAACATAAATCAGTTATTCACATAATTCCGTAAATAAAGAAGGCGATTTACTTTATGAATCAATGCAGTTTGCACTTGTTCCATTTTATTCTAACAGGATCTTTTTTTCCCCCTTTACAGAATTCTGATGCCAAACTGGACGAGATCCTGAAGGAAATCAAGTCCCTCACAGATCTTGTCAGCAGTCAGGAAAAACGAATCAGCCAACTTGAAGAGAAAGTAGCTGAAATCACAAATTAAACCGTGCAGTTGTGCTCATGCTTTTCTTGCCAAGACAAATTTTGTATTACTTTTTTACAACCATGTCTTGCACTTTTTGTATTGAGTCATGTGACCAAAACTATGTCAGTGTCAAATTTTCCCATTAATTTTAAACACTGCAATACTACAGTAATACTTGAATTTATAAAGACAACTCAACTATCGTTTTAAGGGGACGAGTACATTACTGTACATATTCTCTGGGTAAATATATTTACTATGGATTGTAACGTCTTGGTGATCTATGCTGTTCATTCCTTTTCTAAGTCAGCACTTGAACGTCAAACTCACATTCCTAAATTTGGAACTTATTTTTCACAAAAGTCTTGCAGATGTCTTAAAGTTACAGTATCAAGTGATGAATGTAATAACCTCATTTGTCTAATTGTGCACCTCGTTTCTCTGCCTTTGTCATGTATGAGGGGTTTATATATACTGTTGAATGCTTCGGCCGTAAATCATTGGGTTAATCCTAATGTTCCTTCATTTTAATACCATTTATATGTCCTTTTGCTTAAATCCTTCTTAGTGGTTGTAGATGGGTTGTTCAGTCTGAGTTCCTGTGTTGGCACATACTAACTGTTGGGAGGGGGGGAGGGACTGGCGTGGTTCAGTCTGTTATATGCCTTTTCTTCATGAGACTCTTGTAAAGACCAAAGAGAAGCAGTATGATGGCCATGGAAGTGTTTTTGATGAACAAATGTGTTGACTGAAAGTGGCCTGCTGCCCAGTTGCACCTTGAGGGTTAGGGTTTGGCACAGTTTGCATTTGTACCAATGTGTAAGTTTGTACGGGTAATGCAGAGACAATCTCAATTATGAGTATTTGGAGACTTTATGGCTGCAATTCTCTAACTCGGCAATTTATTTCAATGAATGAGATCTGTAGAGGGCTTCGGTTTAGGACGGGTCATGTCCATCAGACTGATACTTTCATGAGTATGTTGCACATTTTGAAAAGGAGTAATCCAAACGGACTTTGTAGGTTGGGAAGAGCGACATTGACATGTACCAAGGTTTGGGTAATGGAAAAACCGCTGCATAAACAAATCTGTATTTTTTTTATGTCTGTTGGGAGCTGGGTTATAATTTTATATATTTGCTTCAAAAACCAAAAATAAATGTATAAAGATTTTAAGGATTTCGCTTGTATGTATTTTATTGTCGTGACAGTTTAGTGTAACTTGGTGTAAAGTCATACCCTCAGTCCAGGTGTATTGATACGATCTACGGAAATGGTTCTCAAAGTGGGGGCCGAGACATGAATCTGCAGTTAAGCGATTTTTCAATATAAAAATAGTCATAAAATATTATAACAACAATGATTTCATTATGTTAAAACAAATGACACAATACTAGAATCTAATATCTCCTTGGATCTATCATGCTTCTACACAAATTACATTGATTTGTATCAACACTTTAAACTAAATATTGTGATCACTTTCTTCTTGGGGTGTCTGCAGAGATAGAGATCTACTGCTTTACAGGTTTTTTTTTTGAGAGAAAATAGCAGCTGTCATAATAAGAAATGTAGGTACACGCCTCTTTAAATAGACACGTTTCATATTTAGCATCCAACATAGAGATGGCTTCTTCTTAAACTGTACATGTGTTTTTGGATGAAAGGTCTTTTTCTCCCTTGGTCTAGAGCTTTGTAGACACGCTGTAATCAGGGCCATCTAATTACAGAGGACTAAGTGGGAGGCAAAGAAATCTTGGGACTGGCCCTTCTAAGTACAGAAATACTTTTTCTACAAAATATCTGGTTATAATTTGATGTAAAAGAAAAAACATCTATTTTCATGACCCAAGATGGCATCAGCCTTAATATTTTTCAGTAAGTCATAAGTTTTCAGGTTTCTGCATCTCTGGGAAGTCAAACCTTCTGTGAAAGGGTTAAATAGTCCAAATGAATGACTGGAAAGGCCGATGAGATGTAATGTAAAGAGGGAGGAGACGAAGCTAATTGAGGGTTGGCCAAAGTTTGCAGTGAGACCTGAACTCTTCAGGCACATGCTCACATTTAGTGAACTCGTCTCATTAGCATCATCTTCTGCATGCTGGGGATTTATGTAAGTATTATATTTTCACTAATTTAAAATGTGTATTAGTCAGAGCTTATCAAACAATGTATGAGGACATTTTTACAGAATTTATTTTGTGTAATATGCATGATGGGAGAATGGGAACCCATTTTATGCATATTTTCCCAAACTTTCTAGACGAGGACTCGCAAAAATAGCTCGAAATCAGCTAACGAAAAATCATGGTGGCACAACAGTAATCAGTATTTTACTTGAATTATTCTAAACAGTGTAATAATTTTAGACCCCACTTTTAAAGCAATGCACTTTAAAAAAAAATTAATGATCAAATATCTAAAGCAATATAGTTATATGTTGGTATCAATATATTGAGTGGCTTGTGAGAATACCAAATTCTATTTTGAACAATATTTTGCTATTGTTGAATTTGTCAAGATGATATATTAAGATGCATACTGTACATATCAGAGATCAGAGAACACTGCTTGCTTAAGCTTAGTAATATTAATAAATATTAATTAATTATGCTGAAATGTTATCCATGTAATGTATCCTCTGAACAGGGATGTTCAGTCGACAGAGATGTTGCTGTAGGCTGTGTCCTTCTTGTGCCTAGTGTAAATTTAGAAGCCTCTCCCACGCCTCTGTGTAACTCCCTCTTTGGGCTTTGGTGTGGCGGATGGGTGGCCTGGTTCAGCTTCACAAATTATACATTGCTCAGAGCCAGATTCACTGTCTCCACCCCAAATAAGTAATGGCTACACTAAATACTGTGGCTAAAATAGCTTGTAGAGGAAGAAACCGAACTCTGAACTGTTAGGCATTAGGGGTTCTTTTGAAACTGCTTGAAATGAATCTATAATGTATAACTCTTTGTTTCTACATCTCTGATGCAGTTTAACTGAAAATGACCAACCTGGCTTTCCATTTTCTTTTGGTGGCGTTGTTGTCACTCAACAAAAGCCATGCATCCCCAATGTTCTACAATGTTTCCATGGATGGCAGTGGAGACGATGCCCTGGAACTCATTTTCCCTACGTCCTTCTCTACTCGAGCTCCTGTTGAAGTCAGTGCCAGCACAAAGGTGCCATCCTTCACTGAGAGCATCACCAACACTCTCACTACCACCATGGTTCGCCTCAAAGACTTCGTCCTCAGTCGAGTGGTCGACTTCTTGCAGGAGAACCTGCTTATCATCATTGTGGTCACCTCCGTGCTCATCGTTATGGTTTTTATCATCTGCTGCGCCTCTGCCATGAGTCACAAACGGAAGTTGGAGTCCTACAAGCCCCTTTCCAATCCCCCTAAAAAGTACACCGCTGATAAAAAGGGAGGGCGGAAGAACTCAAGTGATCTGCCTGAGAGGCCTTTTGCTGTTGATCACGTGAAGAGAGTTCACTCTCAGGCCATGGCTTCTCCCAAAACCCTGCGTGTCCCCTCCAAGGCTCTGGTGGGGGAGAGGGGGAGAGATGTCCCATCTTCCCCCAGACAGGAGGTCAGGAAGGTCCGAGACACCGAGGAGGCGGAGAGACGCCGAGAGGAACCCCGGCCCAAAGATCTGCCCCGAGAGCACCCCAGAGATCTGCCCCGGGAGAACCCCAGAGATCTGCCCCGGGATTACCCTCTGCCCCGAGATTACCCCAGAGATCTCCCCCGAGATTACCCCAGAGATCTGCCCCGAGATTACCCCAGAGATGAGAGGAAGTACAGGCAGGACTTGGCCTATGACAGAGCCAGTCCCAGCTCTGCTTCCAGTCAGCCCATCTGCACCTGCCACCTCAGGAAGGCCTACCACTGAAGTACAGCCACAAACACGTGTTGCATAGTAGGGTGATATAACAACTTCATTAAACATCAAAAAGAGCATTACATGAAGGTATCACCTGCTAGTTTTGTGAACATCCTGAAACGTCCCCACTGTGGAACAGAAAAGCTTAGCCCATAAATCTAAAAATTTAAAAAAATGTTTTGGATTAACCAAACTTGCAGCAGTGAAAAGTGTTCCAGCTAGTAAGAAAACACTGCAAGGAAAGAGTATGTAATAAAACATAAATAGAGGTGGGATGTGGTAGGAGATAAATAGATTTTTTTTTTTCATCCTCCTGTTCTTCTTTTCATGGAATGTATTACTGTTGTATTTGCTGGATTATTGTGATACTTTGTTGCATTTCCATGAAAAAAGGAACAAAAAAAATAATTAAAAAAATAAAGCCATAAAGGCTCATGAGCAGAATGATCTGAATCAGTGATTCCCAACGTATGTGTCGTAAACACATGTGAATAATAATATAATCTGTGCCCTAATGCCTTGTTTGTGTTCCATTTTGTGGTTGTGACTGAACAAGATTGAGAACCACTGCTCTAATCTAAGTGAAATTATTTGTACTGACCTGCTGTTTTACTTTTATATTTTTTAAAGCCATTATTATCTTTTCTCGGGCTACTTCATTTTAATAATCTATGTTATATGTTAAGACTCTTAGAAATGTTTTTTATCTTGATCTATTACTTTGTCTGTTAGTGGCTGGTTTACGTAAAAAAATTGTAAAATACAATATTTTTTACATGTAAATTATGTGATAAATGCTTGATTTTATTCTTATTCAGTGACATTCAAACCTCAGGCAATTTTCTAACAAATGCCTCCAATGTAAATGAACACTTGTACTCTCAAAACACATGTTGTCTAATAAAGTATTCATCTATTTAAAGTTATGGTTTCTTGTGATTCTAAAAAAAAAATTATTCCAATTCCACTGTGTCTGCTGAATTCTAACAGTGCTGAAAAATATTACGGACATATGCTTGATGTCAGGAGACGTTAAAAGATTTACCATTGTAGCAAGCATTACATGTGTTGTTTCATCTCACATGAAATGAGGAAACTAAGACTTTCCAAATGGAACAGGCCATTAACATAGAACTCAACTGAAGGAGAAAATGCTTAATTCAAATAATCAAAGAAGCAAGGAATGTTTTGGCTCAGACCCGTTCCCACGAAGAGAAATTGGCCTTTATTAAAAGCCTTTCAGGAAATAGATTTTAATGTTCCAAATGTCATGTTCATGTTAATTATGGTAATTGCACAAGTTTTTTTTACCTATTTAACTTAATGCATATAAACTTTAATGCAGTGTGTCATTTCATATACACATATTACCAAAGAGATAAGTCTATTCATTATTTAAATAGACAACAACTTAGGACAGAAAACATTTTTTTTATTGACCAAACATAACCTCTCTCACAAATGATCAATCCAATCCAATCCACTTTTTTTATATTGCACATGGATCAACCATGTATGTCGGAATCAAAAGTCACGAAAGATGCTATAATAGCATGAAGCCAGTGAAAGCGTGTGACGTGTGAAACGTGAGCCTGGGGAGCGTGGTGCTGGGGTCAGATTCCCTACTCTCTGTCAAAGAGGTGCTGAATAATTCGAGAAAATACTATCCCTACACTCTCACTCTTCCTTGCTGACAGAATGAGACAACAAGATGAGTGGACGGCTTTTTTCAGGAAGTAATGCATCAATGGCTTGTCAATTCGATCAACGCTTGCATTTTTGTGGATGTTGTTTTTTGATAGCTGAAGAAAACCTAAGTAAGTCGATACCTCAAAAATCATATCAAATATCATTTAACATTGATGTTCTGCCTGGAAATCTCAACATTAGTGGTTTTCTCACTGCAACTCTCACTTAACTCAGACGTCACGTGCAGCAAGCCTTTCCATCTCTAGCGAGGGGTAATGAGACAAACATAGAAAATGGTAAGCGCTTATAAAAACATTTTGCAGTGAGCTTTTAATGTTTTGTTTTATACATTTGTATTTGTCTTTCTTCCTCCTTTGCAGTGAGCCATGCCTTGGAATAGATGTGGGATTCTATTAGTTCTCTGTGTCAGTCCTCTAGCCTGCCTTGTAATGGCCCCCTGTCCTGCTGGATGCTGCTGCCATCGTTTAGGATTATTTGTCCTGTGTGAGTCTCTTGGCCTTCAATCCCTTCCTCGATCGGTCCCTCTCAGTACTTTAGCTCTGTCAGTGGCCAGGAACCAGCTCTGTAACATAGACGGCTTACTGAGGCCGTTCCTAAGGCTTCATGAGCTCAGCTTAAGCCACAACCTGTTATCTCGTTTCCCTCGAGGGCTGCCGTCCAGCCTGGAGGCTCTGTTACTACAAGAAAACCGCATCACATTCATTACATCAGGGGCACTCAGATACTTGGGAAACCTCACTCGTTTAGACCTTGAGTACAATCAAATACGTTCCATCCAGCCAGGAGCTTTTCAAGGCCTTAATAAGCTGGAAACCTTAACTTTAAAAGGAAATAAACTTACAATATTACCTCAAAACCTCCCAATTTCACTAAAGCACCTGGATGTGTCTGCCAACTGTATTTCTGTTCTTGACCTGACTTCCCTGTCCACTCTAGTCAACCTACAGGTCTTAAAGATGAACAGTAACTGCCTTCGCTCAGTTCCAGACAGTGCATTTGACACCTTACCGCGTCTAAGATCTGTGAATCTGACAAACAACTTGTGGGTGTGTGAGTGTGACATATTATATCTTTACCGATGGCTGCTAAATGGACATATAAAAATGGCTACAGACCTGTTTTGCACTGAACCAGTTCATCTTGCTCAGCGTCTTCTTTTAGATCTCTCTGTAATGGCTATCTGTCCTCATGTACTAACATCAAACATAACACAAGCCACCACAATGTCCAACTTGGTTTTAAAACATTTAAAAAATATCAATGTCGAAAAAGCTGCAAGACTTTTGGTAAAGGATTCTGCTTTATCTATAATCAAGACTAAAACACACCATGGACAATCCTCTTTGGAGAAATTGAGTTATGAGGAGTGCATGTTGCTAAACGCAACTCCATCACAAAGCCTGTATTCAGAAACTACGGTTCAGCCTCATGGGGAGCAGTTGAGTCGAGACAACATCACAGGTTTACCCCCAGACACCAATCAGACTTCAACTGAAGAGACCCGAGCTCTTCTGTCTACAAACAGAGAGTCTGCCTGGCCCACAGCGGAGCCAAAGTCACCCATCCTAAAGGACTCGGCTGTGATCATTGCCCTCCTCACTTTGTTGTGTATTCTAGTATCATTGCTGATGCTAGCAGTACTTCTAGTCCTAAAAAAAGTACTCCTTCGCCATCAGAGAGTGGTACCACTTGACACTGGCTTGAGCACATGAAGCTGTTATTGTCACAAACTAAATAAAACAATGTTTAATCATTCTAATTCTTTTAAATCCATGTATTTTGTTCAAAAATAAATAAGTTTATAAATAAGTTTGTTTTGTGTATTCAAACACATTATTTTCTTACGATAAGCTATTTTTCAGTTTGTTTTATTATAAGTTATAGTGTGACTGAAACACATGTGTCAAAAAGTAATCTCCCAAATGTTGTACTAAATACAGTGGAAACACCAATTTTGTTTCTCTTGAGTCAAGAGTCTTTAGATAGATAGATAGATAGATAGTTTATTGATCCCCATAGGAGAAATTCAGGTGTCCAGCAGCAGCAAAAATGAAAATATAAAATGGATCATTCTAAAAAGCCAACAATAGTGATGATCATCAACAGCCCTTCAGGTCACAGCAGCAGAGACGGAGTAGCCTCTGAGTGGAGCAGGACGGGTCTTGACCTGTGGTCTTGACTCAATGCCACAATATTGTAAATCATTAATTACTTTTTCTACAAAGTTAAAAGTTTAATTTCAGACATGAGGAAAAATAAGTATTTTCATGCAAGTTTCCACTGTGCTAAAATCACATGTTCCTTTGTCAACAAGTTATTAAGTGTCCAGGGCCAAATTCTTAGTGGAAGGTTTCCACGGTCAATTCCACATGAAATATTTGATATTCCAGATTCTTTTAGGCTTGCAGACATACTACAGACTTCGGGTTGATAGTCTCTATTGTATAAAGCAGACGGAATAATGTATTATCAGGTGGACCCATTGTTGGGAAGTATAACAACAGTATCCAATTACTATAATATATTCCTTTTTGAAGTAACTCAATATGACTGACGTATCTTATTTGTGTGCTATATTGTATATGGATGCATCTTTATCATCATTCTTTTTTGTCCTATCGCTTATGTCATCAGTCTGACAGTGCTGCCTTAAAAGCACGCAAAGAAAGATAGAAAAATTTATGAAAGCGATCATTTACTTGGCGCGGAAAAACAAAAAAACTATTTTTTCACCCTCGCCAACCTGGTAGCTCAGTAGCTAAAGACACAGCTAATGACCCACAACCAAATGTTCTGAACTTTACAATCCAGTTATATATTGTTGTATCTGAACAACAATAAAGAATATTCATAATGGTCAACCACTTGAAGCTACAGTGTAATGTCAAGGTTTGGCTTATGTGATTGATTCAGGTTAGCGCATTATTTTAGTTTAGTTATCTGGTCTGTGTAATGATGACACTCTACTGACATCATGCTAACGCAAGTATGTTATTAAAACGCAATAAAAAGTTGTAACTTTAAGACAGAGCATAACAACTTTTCTCTAAACTTCAGCAAAGATACACACTTTCCTAACGAGACCCTCGTTATTTAGAAACAATAGTTTAACCAACCGCATGATTGTTTTGTTGACGGGCAAGGGCAACCCAGATCCATGGGGCAACCCCCTAATAGATCCATGGCAACCCCATACGGGCAACCAACACATGTTCCCGGCTTCAGCCTCCAGGGGGCGCTGTGGGCCTGTGTTTGTTACCGGGCAGAGGAGGTCTTTCCAACATGGCGGTATCGAGAAGCGCAGCACAAACGCACTTAACTCAAGACATGGAGGAAGACGACGCGGGAACTGATGAGAGAGAAATGGACTCTGAAGAAGAGGCAGAGGAAGCCATGGGAGATGAAAATACAGACGATGAAGCAGATTCATCGGAGGACGATAAAGAAAACGAGGCTGAAATTCAGCGACTAGAGGAGCAGGTTAGCTCAGAGGCTAACACAAATGAATGAAATACTGCCAAGCACATAGTTAATAGCCATTATACGTTCACTTTCCCTTCTAAGTTCTCCCTTGACACAATGGGAAACATTGTCATAGTGTACTTTGAAATTATCTTACGCTACATTAAGAATGAGAGTATACATGGGATTATGTTGTGGTTTACAAGGTGCTTTGCAGCGCGCCCATTTAAGTCCTGAATGATGCTGTGAGACGATGTCATCTGAAGTGCTATTTTCTTACTTGATCCACCTGTCTTTGAAATAATTACTTTCATCAAGATTTGCTTCTTATAATAATATATGCATTGTATCTTTATTAACCCAGTATAAAACCATAACCTATACATTTTCTTGTCCAGCTTTCAATCAATGCATTTGATTACAACTGCCATATTGATCTGATCAAGCTTTTAAAGCAAGAAGGAGAACTTATCCGTTTGCGAAAAGCAAGGCAGAAGATGAGCGAACTTTTCCCTCTCACTGAAGGTTTGTATGCCACAAAGAAAATGTGCCAAATGATTTTGTGTTGACTTGCTTTGAACTGTAAAATAATGCTTTCAGAGATCTGGCTTGATTGGCTCAAGGATGAGATCCGCCTAACAGAAGAGGAATCGAACAGAGAGAAAGTTTATGAGATTTTTGAGAGAGCTGTTAAGGATTACCTATGTATTTTCATTTTTTACAGACTATTAAACTTCTAACTGAACTGCTGGTATCACTCTAAATTGTATTTTATTTGTCCACACTTAGGCCCAGATATTTGGCTTGAATATGCTCAGTACTCTATTGGTGGTATGGCCTCACCTGGAGGGATTGACAGGGTGAGGGCAATTTTTGAAAGGGCTTTGACAGCGGTTGGGCTCCACATGACCAAGGGACATATGATGTGGGAGGCGTATCGAGAGTTTGAGAACGTCATTCTTTCGACTGTACAGGTTTGTATTTAATTTAAAAATATATATATATAAAAAATATAATAAAAGTTTTATATCGTTTTCTTTTTTCCATAACACCAGCCTCCACCTGGAAAAATACCCAGCCATCAGGACCAAGAGATACTAAAAGCTCAGCTTGAGCGCATCCACACACTGTTTCGTCGCCAGCTGGCAGTGCCTTTAATGGGTGAGAGTGATTTTTAATGAACAGGTTTTGTGTCAATACAGCAAATGGGCAACTTTATTTATTTTTCACAATTTACCTAGTATTTGTGTTGTCATGTGGAGTTAACGATAGAATGTTCTATTTAGATATGGAGGCCACTTTGGCTGAATATGAAGAATGGGCTGATGATGGTGTGCCAGAAGCTGCTACATTTCAATATAAAAAGGCTCTGCAGCTGAAGAATAAATGCAAATCCCTTGAAGAGGCGCTGGTAAACATGTTCATATGTATTACTATACATTGTTGTGTTTTCTTTATTACCAAGTTATGCATACTGCTTATGACCTGCAGCTGGTGGCTGAACCACCTCGACTGACAGAATATCAAGCCTATATAGAATATGAACTTAAGGAGGGTGACCCTGCTCGCATCCAAATGATTTATGAACGTGCTTTGGCAGAGAACTGCCTGGTTCCAGACATGTGGACAAAATACACCACATACTTGGTGAGGACAAGTCTGCGCTGTTTTTTTCTGGTTATTCAGTCAATGAATGAGTGAGTGTTTCTTTGTTTAGGATCGTCAATTGAAAATAAAAGACTTTGTTCTTTCAACTCATGAGCGTGCAATTCGAAATTGTCCTTGGACAATGGGTTTATGGAAAGGTTATATCCTGGCGCTGGAAAGGCATTGTGCTGATCACCAAACCCTGTCAGGTGAAGTGCTTAAGCTGAATTATGTTGCAATGATCTTTTGTAGTAAATAATACAATAAGTACCTTATTTGAATACATTTTTTCCAGATGTTTTTGAGAAGGCACTGAATGCTGGATTCATACAAGCTACAGATTATGTGGAGATTTGGCAGGCATACCTTGACTACTTGAGAAGACGGGTCGATTTCAGTAAAGGTAGGTTTTCTACTCGCATCTTATAAAAATCATTTTTAATAGATTTGTTTTGGGTTTCAGAATCTAGTAAAGAGTTGGAAGAGTTACGATCAACCTTTGCCAGATCAATTGACTACATGAAACAAGATGTAGAAGATAGTAGGTTAAGATTTGTTGCATGTTCCTCTGTTGAGGTATTTATTCTTACAAATGTGTAACTTTTGAAGGGTTTGGTGAAAGCGGAGATCCATCCTGCAGTATTATGCAAATCTGGGCCAGGATTGAGGTAATTAGTTTTATTATGATAGTTTTCTCTCAAGAAAACCACCTTATGGTCTGTATTTCTGCTTCAGGCTTTTCATTGCAGAAATATGCAAAAGGCTAGAGAGCTTTGGGATAGTATCATGACAAAGGGGAATGCAAAGTTTGCCAACATGTGGTTGGAGTACTACAACCTTGAGAGGTTTGTATTGTATTTTACAATTACTAATGATACCCATTTTGTGTTTAATTCAATCCCAACTCTCTGTCCTTAGATCCTATGGTGATACTGTCCATTGTCGAAAGGCCCTTCATAGAGCTGTTCAATGCACCTCGGATTACCCGGAGCATGTATGCGAAGTTCTACTAACATTTGAACGAGTTGAAGGTACTATTGATTATTATGGTGAAAAAACCTGCCTCCAAAATATGTCCCATAGTTGCTGAATTTTTATGTCTAAAGGTTCTTTGGAGGACTGGGATTTAGCCTTACAAAAAACAGAGACCAAGCTCAATAGAATAAATGAGCAACGTGCAAAAGTAAAGAAATTGTTTCTTCAAGTTTATAGTCAAATTTTTCATCATGTGGCCTCAATTTACTGTGCTGTGATCAACTCTTAGGTGGCAGAAAAAGAAGCTAACTTTGCTCGTCAGGAGGAAGAGCGATCACAGCAGCGGCAGAAAACAAAATCTGAAAAGAAAGCACAGAAAAAAAACCATAAAGGAGTTTCTATCGGAGAGAAGAGGAAGGCTGAAACCTCAGATGACTGGAATGCTGACATGGGTATTTACACTAACACCGGTGTAGTTTGCAGTCTGTTGAACCTCACATTTAACCATTTTGTATTTTTTTTTTTACAAACAAGAAAAAGGATCAAAAAAGCGCAAGGGAAATGGTGATCAGACGGCGGAGGAGTTAATGGAGACAGAGACAGGACTTTTTGGGAAGACTGCCCCTCCGGGTTATAAACCTGCTTCACGGGTTACTAAAACGGATGCTGCGTCTACAGCTCAACGAGAGAGCCAGCCTGAGCTACGTAATGACAACTGTAGTATTTTCATCAGTAATTTGGCATATACACTGGAAGAACCAGAGAAAAAACTCAGGACACTGTTTGACTCATGTGGCTGCATTAAACAAGTACGCCCAGTGTTCAACAATAAAGGGGGCTTCAAAGGATACGGGTATGTGCAGTTTGAATCCCAGGTGTGTGTGCCTGAAGCACTTAAGATGGATAGGAAGGACGTGGAAGGCAGACCTATGTTTGTATCCCCTTGTGTTGACAAAAGTAAAAACCCAGACTTTAAGGTAATTCATCTGCAACTTTGCTTTTACTGAATAATGAATTTGCTATACATTACCCATAATGCTTTGCATCTGGGGACGGTAACAAGCTGTGATTCCTCATTGCAACCTGTGTTGGAGCGAAGTTATTTTGTCAAATTATCGTCCCTGGTTGCCATTTTCCCCATTTGGCAGTAGCTTTACTCACAATCAAAATGACGGCAATGACGAATCTATCATCTAGATCCTACAGTTCTCCAGACACAAAGCATTATGGTAATGTGCAAGTAGTGAATA
>JAPMNZ010875299.1:0-20776 GCA_029875035.1 Pomatoschistus microps
TCCGCTTTGGGGAGAGTCTCTTTAGCTCCCTTGGCCTTGAAGAAAAATACAATGAATTATGTTTTTATTACAGTCTATGGTTTTTATATTATTTTATTTTATTAGAATTGTAACAATGCATTGTACCACAGTGCATAAAGATCCACAAATGTCACACTAGTAATAGAATTTCCTATATACGTCATTTCCAATTGTTGCATTCGAAGCTCGGAACAGATATGCTTTTAAAGTTTAGCAGATATTAAACTTTGAAGATGCGTCACTATTTATCTTTTGCAGAAGAGCGGGAAAATGGCTCATTGGATAATGAAGGTCGCCGACCCCTGGTCTAGGCCCCAGAGAATCTATTGAACCCTGACCTGTGACCTGTGAAAACACATGAATTATGCTTTCATCTATCTCTGTGAGTCTGGAACATCAGGGTGACCACACCGCATGCCTTTTAACTAGCCTAGTGATGTTTTAGAACATGTAGAATAAGAAAAAAAGGAAACAAAAGCGTTTAGGTCCGATATAGCTATTCCATACTCTAACTGTATTTATCAGTGCTATCCAATTGTTAAAATAAAACAAATATATATTTATAAATATTTAGTTTCAATGTTTGATATCTTTATTATTAACAATACTTCTGAATCATAACAAAAAACATTAAATAAAAATAACACTCTTAAAAGGGCAGTTTTGCCCTTGTGAGTGGCTCATTGGTTGGTCTGTTAGTGACAAGAAGGTAGTTCAATGGAGAGCTTGGAAATATATATATAAAAAAGAGGAGTAACAGATAATAAATTGGAAGAGTTTAGTTCACAATGTAAGATAAACATAAAGAGCTAAGAGCAGTCTGCGAATTACACTTAAGGCACTTACGTCGTACAAAACAATTTAAAGCATAAACAAAGGTATTTTTCTTTAAAAGATCATTGTAAACTGTGCTAAAATTGGCTTATTATTAAAGGCAATAAATCTGTCAAACATTTATTTCGGTCTCACATCTGAAATAATCCATTGATGCTTAACACTTCTCTGTAAAAGGAGTAAATCTGGCACAATCAAAACTACCGTATGATTTCATGCAAAAGTCATGGAAGTGCTGATGAAGGTGTTTAAACAACATATGGCACAAGATACACATGGCAGAAAAGCAGGACCAATGCAGCTGTCGTCAGAATCCTACAGCTCTGTGCAGGTTCAAGGATTCATATCACTCCTTAAAAGAAGAGCCGAAATTGTACCTTTCAAAATCTCAAAATTTAGAACCATTTAATCTCTGGCATATTTTGTGTCACTTCTCTAACTTGCACCAATATTGGCAAAAACAATGATTTCAATGAGTAATTGCATAGTCATTTAGAGGAAAATTCCCCATCATAGTCTAGTCGCTATCGTTCCTTCAGAGGACACAAATAAAAGTGGCCATAAAGCATTAAAGCAAAGGAAATATTAACATGTAATATTTCAGCCACCGGTGGCAGTAAGGCACAGTTTAACATAGAAAGCTTTTATTTAATATTTTGCTTCTCCATTTTCTTACCGATCTTAAAGTTGAAAATTCCCAATAAATCTTTACGGCACATATTGCGGCACTTAAAACCAAAAGTCCACGAGTGCAGTGTATTAGGCCATTTGATTCACCTAAATCTACTGATGTGTTTGTCGTGCAAGAGAAACACTGTTTATATGGGATACCCGTTGCTTTTAGGGACACAGGCCCTGGTCCTCCTCCTTTCACGCAGCTCCGGCCTCATCACTCTGCCTTACTGTGGCTGTGGCTGTGGTTGTGGTTGTTGTTGTGAACTGAGTGGCCGTTCTGCACTGGTCCATTTTTCGTTGAGTCCCTTTTCACACACTTCTCTTCTTCATCTTCCGATAAGTCTGTTTCATCTTTATCACTTCGTTCATCATCAACCTTTTCCTGAATGACAGTTAAAGATGAGAACCAGATCAAAACATAAACTTTAGTAAACGTTTGTACTGTCCTGATGCAGTAAAGATAATATGGTATGTCTTGTTGCTTACATTGTTGGTAAGGAAGCGGACTGCTATCTTTATAATGAGAACAGCCCAGAAGATATGAAGACACTGTAGCACCATTAGAAGTCCATTGAAAAAGTAATAACCAAAAAAAGGTTCATAGATTGTCACAGGGTAGATCCATGTGCAGTAAATAATCCTGAAGATGTAAACAGAAACATTGTGTAAAACAGCTTATGTCACTGAATGTATCATTGTTTTGTACCTAAATGGAAAGATCACAAGACGAGTGACGATGAAAACTACGGCAAACACTATGAAGATGTAGTTGCAGGCGTTCCTCCATCCAGCATAGTTGAACATCTTTGCAGACTGGGAACAATCACAAACGACATAAAGATGTAAGTGTGAAGGTGTCTCCACAAGATGGCAGTGTAGAGTCAACATTGTGCAGCAAACTCAGGTTGCTGTTCACACCATGTCAACGTTGAGACATTAATCTGGGACTAAGGTTTGAACGGGGACAAAACCAAGTAAGTCTAGACTAGGATCAGTCCAGGGCAAGTATGCATACATTATATGGCCCATGCTGCTTGGTGGTAACTCATGTTACCATAGCTACCCAGCGCCGACTAACATGCACAGATCGGATCTGGGCTCAAACCTTCAACCAATAATTGCTCTTTATAGTGGATCTCAAGATGACTACAGAGCAGGGATCAGCAACCTTCTTTATTTTTTTTTCAAAAGAGCCGTATCCCCTTTTGTCTGCCAAAGACAAATAAAGCCATAAAATGTGTAACACATCTTATACAAAGACACCTTCTTTCTAGTCCTATGGTTGCAGTTTGGGTCAGATTAATTGCTAATAGTGACACTTGTTTGTAGATGTGGGTGTACCAAACACTTGTTTCAAGTTGATCAATTGAATGGAGAGTCAATTGATCAAAAAATGATTTATTTAGCCCTAAATTACTTTTTTTTTTCATTCACTGGAAACCTATAAATCAGTGGCCACTATTGTTAAACTGAACCATAAAACACGCACATTGTGGGGCAACTTGGATATTTCATTTATATAGCCAAAAATTACCTCAAGAAAGTAGTCCGCAGAGTCGTGCACCAGCATAATGAGAGTTCCAGCTCGTATGTAGTTCACACACCAGGAGAAGCTGATGAGGAGGATGGTTGCCACATGGTGGACAATCTGCTCCTTAAAGTCCTGAAACAAAAGACGTGAGTTATCAATCTTTTTGTTCAATATGTGTGGGTGGCTAGATCTTCATTTGTCCATCAATAATTATATATATTTAATGATTTCAACAGCATTGTTATATAAGTTATTGTGTCCAGACTGATTCTGAATGACTTGTTTGGTGGATGAGGAAAAACAGGAGCAGCCAGTGTGAAGCTATGCAGACATGAGGAGAACATGCAAACTCCACAACAGTCAAACCCAGAATGTTTTGTTGAGGTGATTTGCTAATAAACTCTTGGCAAAATGAGTTTCAGGCTTTAAAGTGAAGTAATAGAGCAGTAAGGTTGAACTTTTTTATTCATTTAGATTTTGTATAGTGACTTGATCATTTGTTTTTGTTTTTTATGTTTGTAAAAACCCTGTGATGTAACATCTTCCAAATGTACTTTGAACACTTTGCATCCACGGCAGAAAGTGAACTGTTTTAATTGTATTTTATAATAGTTGTTTGTTACAGGAGATGGGATCCAGGCCTATGAGTGACGCAAAAATGTGTGGTACAAAATGTGCAATACAAAGTGTGGCTTCCCCCGTGCCCCTGTCACTGAGCAGGAAGCGGGTGCCTTTCAAAACTCCCGGCACAACATCAATGCCCACGTGACCCTAGCCCCTGACACGTTGCCGTAGCAACTACAACGCACAATGAACCTATAGGTTAAGGCTCCTACACAAAACTTTGGGTCAGGACATCACTTTTTACACGCAGCATAAGCTCATGTTATTTTAGAAGAGACTTGAGAGAATTAATTAATGAGTTTATATTTGAGGATGCGGGTCAAATATAAACCAATCCGGTATGTTTGCTGTTTGAGCTGTGTGAAATGCCCTTACTTACTAAAGAATTGTTTGGGATTCAGTAACATTCGTCACTCTGAGTACCGTAATGGCCGGACTATAAACCACGACTTTTTCATTTTCTTTGAACCCTGGGATCTGTATAGAGAAAAGGCCAATGCATATATTTTCATTCCAGACATTGGGCTGTTGTCAGCGTAGAGCTTGTGGGCTTATTATTTTGACTGTTTTGACCAGCCATAGGACGATCTATTTAATTGTCAAAAATAGATCTT
Source organism: Pomatoschistus microps (assembly GCA_029875035.1). NCBI lineage: Eukaryota > Metazoa > Chordata > Actinopteri > Gobiiformes > Gobiidae > Pomatoschistus > Pomatoschistus microps. The sequence continues at coordinate 4,300 of JAPMNZ010875299.1, forward strand.
TACATATAGGAGCAGTTAAGGTTAAGCATGTTATCAGGGTGAAAGATTGTCTCCTCAGGGTCCATTGTGTTTTTAGCTTTGTCCAGAGTGCGGCAAAACACCTTGTCATTAAATCATGTTGTGACCACAGTTGTCTGTCAGCTTTACTTTCATCTGCTGTTGCTTAATTGTTATATTAAAACATGAAAACCTGCAGCTTACATTCAAGTCTAGCCTATATGTGGACAAAACGTCTTCTTTTTCTTTTACAATTTTGCTGGTGCGGTTTATATACAGGTGAGCTTAATAGTCCAGCAAGTACTATAAATCTAATTTCCTATTGGATTTGCACAAAATTTGCAGAATTACTTACTTTGCGCTTGATGTCAGATGCAACACTGAAGAGTAGCGAGCCATAGAAGCCCAGCTCGATCATGTAGTACCAATACTGAGAGGGAAGCACAGTCTGGGGAAAACATGAATACAATACTACACGTAAACATTTGAGGGTCTGGTTTGAATAAAACAAAGTGAATGAGCTCATACCAAAACTGGAAAGCCCTCCCACATCTCCTTCAGGTCGTATAACCAGGGTTTCTGCACAAAGAAACACGGTGCAGGGTTAATAACACAGAAATTAATATTGGATTAGCCTTGATTTTACGCTGGTTAAATCAATATATATTTAATTGGGTTTTCATGCTGAGCTGCTCCTTGGTAAGCCTTGTTTATAGTTTTGACTCTGGTCCAGATGCAGTCTTGGCAACTGATAATTGGGCCTTCCCTTCTCTTGAAAAATGCATTGGAACGTTGCATGAACGAATAATTCTTTTTTGTGAATAGGAAATCAACATGCATTAGTAAAATATTGTGTTAATATATCGAATTAACCACCATTGACTTTATAAACATTCTGGCAACAATTTCAAAATCAATATATTCTGTCTTGTGTATATTCATTTGATTTTAGCCTACAATGTTGCATTAGTTGTATTGCTTTGTATTTATACGAGTCAAATGGTGGAAAGCTCTCAAGATGGAGAATGTAATGCATGTAAATGTGAATAATGGAGAGGAAAGAGCACATGTTTTAGCATCACTCTGCCCTCACAGAACACAGAAACTGATTGATCACAAAAAACTCACTTTACTGGTCAAGTTTTTTCCAATTTCAATGGTGCTGGAACAATTATACTGTATGTTATAAAAGATGACTTACTTTGCATTACATCAAAGCCAGGTGAGTAGAATATGCAATAAATGGTTAATAAATGGTTTTGCACTGGTCTGGACTTCATTATTACCCTGGTTTTGTCCTAAATTAAGCTTGTATCATTCATTAACCTTGGTCTCGTCTAGTTTAGCACTATCAAAGACATCATTATCTGTCGTGCTCATGCCTGAAGATCAAGTCACAAAACTACATACAATCGCTCCAATAAAATGTCTTTAAACTTACATCAATGAGGGAGGCAAGGCCAGCAATGAAAGCAAGAAGGTAAAAGGTAAATCTCCAGCTGAAAGAGAGCACACATGCACACTCAGACACTCTTTTATACTTTGTCAACTGGGAATTGACAGTATAATTTATGCTTTGAACGAGCTCATCTCAAAACACATGGAAGTAAACTTGTAATGTGTAAATGATAACACGAGGAGATAGAGGATGACGGTTTAATATCCTGTGTGGACGGATGGGCAGATAACGGCGAGCACATGGGGAGAATGGCACCAGGAATATGGAGTCAAATCAAGATTTTACAAGGAGTGCAATCGGATCACACATGCAAAAGGCAAATATAGGGCATATTCAAACCACATGCATCTTACGAAATGTTGTTTGTCCCAAAAGATACAGTTTTATCAACGAAAAAATGTTGTGAACAAACACCACAACACATGCTGCATCAGAAACAATGCAGACTGTCACTATTTGATGCTTAGGCCTGAAAGCTGATTGGCTGAAGGTGGTCATCTCTTTTTCACTTTTCCGTCCGAAAAAGGTGATCTAAAGACGTGAAAATGCATGCGTGTGAAAACTAGAGATAGAACCAACAGTTTTGACAACGATTTGGTTTTTTTCAGAATTGTTCTGTGACTTCAAATTGAGCTTAGGTTTAGGATTCCTCTTATTAGTGTGGTTGTTATCTGTTTGTGATCAGAGAACTATGTTGGAACATGGTTAAAAACTCAAAGAGACGATTCATAATATGTGTCCTACCAATGACAGTTCTTTATGGGCTCAATAACAAATAATAAAGAAATAAAAAAGAACTGCAATCACTGTTTTCTCTTATTAACTCTGCTCGCTCTTCTCCGATTTTTACAATAATAAACATTTTACACATTAGACAAAGTTAAATTATAATGGAACAAGTCATTTACACTTTGAACAAAGGAAACAAAATTATTATTATTGTTATGAAGGAAAAAAAATGGTGTTTTGAATGGTTTTACTGTTTATACAGAGTAAATAATGGGATATTCCCCTATTGTGATTTTTGCAGCTGTCTCTGGCCCACAGTCTTTTATCCCCTGTCTGTTGATTTATCCTGTATCCAACATAAGAGCTGCTTGTGACAGGTCCAGTGCAAATGAAAGAGCAAAGAGGGTGCGCTGAAGGCATCATCGCACTCTAAATAAAGCACATGGTAAATAGTTCTTTTGTCTCGCTCCTACAAGGCTCTCTATGATATTTACATGTTCTCATTTAAGCTGAAGAGACGGCCTCACCCCAGAATAAACACATTTTATTCTATTCAACATTAATCATTTTGAAGTAGTCATAAAATGTTGCCTATTTGTGTTGTAAAAACGTGTTAACTACAACAAAATTAAATAAAGATACTACAACATTGATTCTTACAGTTAGATGGAGTTTCAAGAGAAGATATTAATTATTTAAAAAACAATATTATGGGTTTGGGGCTGAGTGACATCTTGAAATACCTTTAGAAGATTGAATTGTTTTATGTGTTTCATTATTTGATGAACCTAGATACTTTTATGTGGTAAGAAAAAAAATGTCTTCCCTTGTAATCAAATTGGTTTGACTTAATTCGACAATTGTATTTTTTGTAACTAAAGGTGTTAATACCGGTAGTTACAATAAAAAAAAAACTATTATGTTGAATTCTATCCGAGTCATAAATCTAAGTCATTTCAAACTTTAATAGGTACTAAATTTCAGCAGTGTGTGATCAAAACCTCTTACATTCAAACAGAAGTACAAATCTCTTATTATTCATCCCAACACGACCTTGTTTCTATCTTTAAAGTATTTGCAGTTCATTAGGTCTGTTAATGTTCTCAAGCTTTGTTTTTATGCTTATCACTTCCCAACAAACAGAAAAAAGCAGTAATTCACCACAACTCAAACAATTAAAAAGGGCTAATCATTTACCTGGCCTCTCTAAACTTTTTCAGCAGATTCGGCCGGTCCTGGTTTCTCCGCCGCCTGAACCAGCGCTGCACCTGCCGCTCGGAATATCCAGTTTGTTTACAGAGACTCGTTATTGATGTCTGGGGATATGAAAAGGCAACAATGAGCGTGTTTTATAATGGTTATTCATCATTTACAGCAATTAAGTGAAATCCGTCTGTCGCTCACATCAGGCTAATGGGGCTGTTGAGTGATTAAAAAGATTACAAATAACACTGCATTTTCCAGACCCAGGCTCCGGCTGATACACACCAAATGAAAAAGTCTCTCATAATTAGGTCTCTCACTATCTATATTTTAGTTTGTAGAGGTTAATTAATTAGTTAGCGTAGCATCATCTTAGTTACATACTGTATATTGTTTTTTGTTTGATTTGAGTACAACTAATCATAAACTATGGCAAGAACAAAGCAAATATTGAGATGTTTAGTTGCTGCATCTTTGACTTGAATTGAATGTCTTTTAAGGGGCCGCCACAAACAAGATCCTATCACACTACCTACTTAGGTTTTTAAAGTTCTTATGGCAGGCTTTTATGATTTTTTGACTGATCATTTCAAACTTTGATTCACAAGTATAATTTCACTATTTTACAATCAGGGAGTCCAATTCGAAACTTGTGAGATTGAAAACTGGGTGAGCTTATTTTTGGCTCTTCTATTACTGTTGTTACACTTCAGTCTATTTAAAAAGACAAATGTGGTACAATGAATGAGGACAAATTGGTGTATATTACAGGGTGTATCTTACAAATACTGGTCAATATGGTTTTTTTTGGCAGCTCGTTCCTGCAGAGATGTTATCACTTCGCCTGTATTTCTAGATAATGGCAGTAAACCCAAAAACAGTTGTCTGTGTGCGTTTGTACCTGGGAGGGGTTCTTGGTGATGGTGCAGTAGTAGGACTCCAGTGTGGGGTGGTGAGGAGCTTTGAGTCGTACGGCCTCTTTCACCCCGAGAAGAGAAGCCAGAGGCGTAGCTACGGTTCTGCAAGGAAAAGAGTTTCACCGTGATGAAAGGAGTGTTCGGATATCCTTTCTTACATGTTGCATTTCTTCTATGAACAAAATGAGTTCAGCTGCTTGGATTGAAACAACACTGGACCAAGGGCCTGAAGGCTCAGCGCTGGAGACTGGGCTGAATAATCTTTACTATACAGTAAATGTATTCTTGTGCAATGTTCAATGTTTATGATATTATGATTGCTGATCATCAATGATGATGATTTATGATGATTTATTCATAAGATTAGCTTTAAAATTATGTATATCTTGCCATATTAGTTCAGTTGGAGTCATGCTGAACAGTGGAGTCTACTATAGGAGGGCATGAAATACCTTTGTTCACAACATGTTACTTCTATGAGACTCTTTCTTCCAGGAAAAAAACAAAATGTATTATTCATGAAAATAAAAGTTGGTGACCCAGCTTTAAGGCCTTTAAATGTGTTTAGAATACATTCAATTTTGCAAGGTCAGTAATGTTGCAACTATTGTTTTAAACTATGTTTCTGATTCTGTAGATGTGAAAGACTCAGTTATTCAGTTAATTATAGCTCATTAATTTTGTTGTACTTGCCATGTTACTCTAGTGTGTTGGATATAATCATGTCATGACATTACAAAGTGTGATCTGCTGTGTCCAAAGTCTAATAAGGTTAATGTGTCATTGATCCCAACATTTCACCCATGACACTGGGGCAGAGGGCAGAAGCCATTTTGGGTCAACAAGGAAAAGTAGAATGCCTAAAGAAATCCATGCTAGCAGCAACATGCAAGCTCTGCAAAGAAAGCCTCCCAGGAGTTGAACCCAGGACCTTGTACAGAGGTTATCCACTCGGCCAAAGTAAACTGATAACTAGAACTACATAAACATCGGCTAAGCACAAAAGTGAGAGATTTGAATTCTAATGCGAGTATTCACTTTTCACTGTTTCTACCAACCTTTCAAATATCTGTCGTATGATGAGGAAAGCCACTGCGATGGGGAGGGCCACCCACAGGTCGCGGGCTTTGGCATAAACACGTCCGTCTCTGTCCTCCAGGTCGGCCCAGCCCAAACCGACCGGGAACCAGAGCCGCTCCTGCCAGAACCACTCGCTGAGACCCCAAAACATCCTGGAAAAAGACACATAAAGTCACACATGAGGATGAAGCACGAGTTTTTTGATGGTAGTAAGTCACACTTGCAACTGTTGGTGGGAAATTACAAAAAAATCCATTCCAATAGATGAGAAATTGTAAAGTATCTCAACCATACGCAGCGTTTTAGTACAATATGAAGGACTGCCACTGTTATCATCTGAATATTACCTCAAAAATAGTGAGATAACCCAAACCCCTTATTGTCAAATGTTATTAGTCTGACTGATACAATTCATTCTAGAGCTGTTGTTACGACCCAACACTGGCATCCACGTGGTTTTAATCTGAGCTTTAAGTGCCCACTTATAAACTAATGTATTGATATATTTCTGCAATAACTCGGCTTAATGGGTTTCAGAATTATGTAATGGCGGATGTTTTCCATTTAAGCGTTTTACATGATCATTGTTCATGAATACGTCATTAGGCTCGTATTCATGCATTGTATTCAATTGAAGGAAAGATTGTAAACAGGACCATGATTTGATTTGATTTTTTCTCCAGATGGTAAAAATAGAACATAACATGAGCACCATACCAAGGAAGTCGCATAGCTTAAGAGTCTCTGATCACGGTGAAAAAACACTTTGTTCAAACAGGAAACTGAAACTTATGAAAGAAGTTAGAATAATAATCTTAATTACTGTGGGAGACATTGTCCAACTCAACAATCATCACTTAATATTATACCTGTGGCTATGACGATGATGTGTCTGTGTTTCCATCCAAATGCATGATGTAAATGTGAGTCTATTTGTCACACACGCATACACAAAATTACTACTGCAACAACACATCATCTAAGAATGTATTAAGCACCCTTCTCCCGGATGACGTCGCAACAACTTCCAATAAGAGAGGAAGGATTATAGCATTGTCGTGGTTCAAGCCCCATCACCGCTTTCTTTATTTCGTGATCCTAATCTTACTTGATAATTAGCAGCATTTAAATTTAAACGACTACTTCTTTAAAACGGATTGAAAATATCTTCTGCTGTTTCTTAAGTGGAAATAATGAGGGTAGTTGGTAAAGTTTTCCTAAGACATGATTGTGTTTTGGCACATTAAATAGAGATGTTTGGTAACTCAGTGTGATGTCATTTCCCAAACACTTTACTGGAACAGGATACGTTTTATCTGACATTGCTTAAGCTGCTTGTTCTAATCTAAGCCATAGTTTTCAATTTACATGGCAAAATACAAGGTCAGTTTTTAACGCAAAAATGCTTTCTTCACCAAGGCAAAAGATCTTGCAGAATTAAAACAAAATGTTCAAAACCATATTTCCAACCAGTTTTTCCAGGACATTTCAGGTTTTTTGCTGCAAAGACACGTGTTTAAACGTAGTTATTTCAAAAGACATGTCTGTATTTTGGCTAAAAGTTGCGTACAGTGTCTTCGCCGTGTGACCTTTCCAAGAGGCAGTGGACGGCAGCTGCAGAGAGAGGGGTTTTCCTTGGAGACCTCTTGAATATTTGGACTCTATAGTTTAGGGAGTGGCTGGAAGCGTTCGAGGCTGTGGTGGAGAGAATCTGAGGGGAGTGACTCATGCACCATATGTCTCGTACAGTTCAGAGGGGGATGGAAATCACTCCCACTCATTATCACGGACACAAAACACACTTTATGAGTTGATTCTAATCATATTTTGTGTTCATGTTATTTTGTTATTTATTTTCACAGTTTGTTTTTACTAGTCACAGTTGAAGTGAACCTATATTGAGATGCTTAAAGAAGACATAACATGCTTAAGGCAGCTGTACAGTGATAATCAATAAGCACTTTCACATAGGTGCAAATCGGTGCACTATCACTGATGGAAGAGGACTTGAAAGACATCCTAAAAACAGCCATTAGCGGAAAGTCACATACAGAAATAAAACTACCCTGGACATACAGGCGCTAAAATGTCACTTTCAGTTTGATGTGTAGAGGGTGGCTATGCACATATCGTCGCAAGTGTTCACACGTTTTGTTGAGGAGGAGAGCGGATTATTTTTTTGGAGAGGGACAAATTGAGAATCACTCTTGCTTTGTTAGTTTGGCTACACTCTGCAGACACGACTTCATGTTTCAGAAGTTAGGCCACTGTTTACTGGACGTAGGCTGTTTCTCATTCCACCTCAGGATTCCCCCTTTTCCTGCCCAGAGAAATGTGTTGCAGGATTCAGAAAAAAAACTCTTCCATGTAATATTTTTTTGACTTTCTATCAATGATGTCAGACAAGTATGAGTCAGGTCTGTCACAGGGATTTGTTTTGAGTTCCATATAAACATGATATTGTCTATTTACGGTGTTGTCATGGTGATTTGAGAAGTGTTACATTATCTATATTGAGCAAAACAAATCAATACATACAACACTACTTAATTATTCAATATTCTTTCCCTAAATCACAACAGTTGGTATCTTGGAGGACTTGGAGAACTGTTGAATTTTCCAAAACAGATCAGAGAATAAAACAGCTCAAACACAAGAAATAAAGTATGACACAATTCAAATAGTAAGGATGGACTGTGATACTTTGCATAGGAGATGTTTTTGCATTTTGTGAATGTCCCAAATAACAACACACCAGTTTTTTAAATCTTAGGATTGTGGAAAAATTCATAATAGCCTGATAAAATGGGGACTTACAGCTTATGGTTGTGCACACATTTTTTAACTGTGTGCAGCTCATCACATTGTTTCAGAGTATTATACAAAGTGTGGATTATTTTGCGTCACTGTGGAACGTTTTGCATTGCTGCCCAAAACATGGCAACCTCACTCCATGGTTACGGACATTCCCTCCACCCAGAGCTCTATAGTAGTCCTGAGACTCTTTTTACTTACTTTTTAAATTTGCTTGATGATTACAGCAAAATCGATTGGAAATGTATTAAAACTCAGGATTCATTTATCATTGTGGGGGCAGCAATCTAAGTAAAGATGTCCCTCTCCATACATCCTCCGGTTCATCTGGGTTCCCCTGTGGCGTTCTCGAGGCCGGCTAAGACATCGTCCCATCAGATGTCCTGGGTCTTCCCTGGGGCCGCCTCCACAGCTGTGTGCAGAGGGTGCTTTGGGAAAATCCTTAGTTCCATTCCATTGTCAAAGAAGGCCTTTCTGAGTGGAGTTTGCATATTCTTGCTGTGTCTATGCGTAGGTTTCCTCTGTGTGCTCCGGTTTACCCTAAAATGTGTACACGTACATGTGCTAAAATCCAGACAGATGTGTTCATTAATGCATTGTCCCAACCAAATAAACAATGAAACATCTCCCCAGGATTTTGTTGTTGTTTAGTTCTGATTTAATTACTTGCGACTGTGGAAAGAGAAATGGCATATTCCTCTTCAAACTAGTAATGCTTAATAGTGAAAAATATATAATGCTGAGTAATAATCTGTATTCAAGTCATTTTTAAAATCATTATATTGTTTTGCAGCGGCAATTTGCAGTTGATGGAAGACTGTACAAGAGCTGCATAAGTTTAGAAATGTGAAGAAGAATAAGTCATAGTTAGATATTGTTGTCAGGACCTATTTCAATCTTGCAAACCTGTTCTGTGCAACAGGGATTTTGTAATCACATTTCAATCAAAGGCAAATATAGTGAGTAAAGAATATTATGTTATGTGTTTGTATGTATTATGTTACATTGATGTGAGAACGCTTCAATACGGCAAAACAATGTAACAACGACTCAATGAATAAAACGACTTTTATGAAAGAAAAACTGAAAGATCTGTCTGATTTGTGAGGATGATCCCTGACAGGTTCAGATCAAATGTTTTTCTGGATCCACAGGAGAACGAGCAGGATTTGATCTTTGTGAGTGAGAGCAAAGTCACGGCCAAATTTAGAAACAACTTTGAGGAAAAAAAAAACCTTCTTGGGTTATTTTGAGCCGTTTGGAACACACCTCCAGCACATAATATTTTGGCATTTTTGTGTCATGTTTTAATGCCCCTGTAACAAGTGGATGTGAGACCTTCTTGCTGTGAGGCATGAAGCAGATACTGTGCATTTTTTTCTATAAAGTTTGCTCCTTTGACAATTAGGAAAAAAAGCCTTCTCAAACTCATTATTTGTGGGTCATTTAGAGATTTTTGGAACGCACCTCCAGCACATATTTTCACTATAATCTTCGGTAATCTTTTTAATTAGGTTACAGGCAAGACTAGTATTGTTGTTTTTAGGGATGACCAAAGAAACCAAGGTCTATAAACACATCCCTGGTGTGGTAAAAACTCTCAAAATACAGCACCCACTCATGTTCTTATTTTAGCAGCTTTCTCATATATCATTTACATAAAAAGAATAGATTGACTAACACAAACTTCGGTCGACTATAATGCCCTCAACTGATATATAAACAAACCTATTTGTTCGGTTTTTGACTTTGAAAAATGATCTGCCAATCGAACGAGATACAATTATTTCAATCTAGTAAATTATCGTGTTTATCTTGAATTAAGAACATCATCCACTATTCTCCTACACCCCGCCCCCACACCCATATCCTCAAATGGAGCCAAGACTCTCCCACAAAGAGATTCTAATAACCTATAGTGGGACTTTCCTGGTGAAATAAAAGTTGATTAGTACAGATGGATAGACTAGAATGGATTAAGAATGTTTGTTTTCACTTCTAATGTGTACCACTTGAGGATTTATCGCTAAAGAGAAGGTCACGATGAGTTTTTTTTGGGGGGGTGTCCCTGTCAGAGAGGAATGAGGAGCACTAAATGACAGCGTGGTGAGACATGCAGAGTGGGGGGTCTGAGTCGTGCCTGACTGAACACTGCTTTTCCACATCACGTTAGTCATGGCTTCTGTTTCCTGTTACAACAGCACGACCCACTGAGCTTTTCCACTGCACACACAACTGCAACTACAGCCAGATTTTTGGGAAACTCAAGATATAAATATAAAGGAAGACATTAGTGCAAAAAGCAGCGGTGCTAGCTTCTATACTGTTATTATTAAATATGACGAAGGGTTCATAAATCTGGAGTTAATGGAGAAAAATATATCTGCTTTCCTGAAATAAAAAAATACATTGAAACTGAGACTATGCCTATTTTATTCTGTTGTATTGGCTCTTTTAACTTTATATTTATATTATCAATTTGACGTTGGTATGTTTTTGTGTGAGTGACTGTGTCTTCTAGATCAGTTTGTCTGAATCTAATACATGTGAAAGGTGAAAACACAGACGTATCCCTCCTATTTCCAATCAAAGCAAACAATCTGAGACGGATCAAGAACAGTTTGAACTCCAGACACACAAATCAAATACAGTGTGCAAAAAAAAGGTTAATAGGGGATTTTATATGCGGCCTATTCCAGCTGCACCTTCTTGGCTTTACAGGTCCCTGAATCTAATTTTCTTTGCCATTCGCCCCAGCTGTAAAAGGGAAATTGTCAAAACCCAAGAGTTCATTCTATCAGACCCTTATCCCCAGACACCAGCTGTACCCTCCTTTATATTTACCACTCTGGAGTTTGATCTCTCTCAGCACAGAGATTGTTCCCACTTGTAAATAGAATAAATGAATCATCAGAGGCATCACAGGCCAAAACTACACCTTCATCAAGAACACTCCAAACAGGATCAATTTGAATTTTGTATCCATCTTTTGTTTTTTGAGAAGCAAGAAATGTAAAATTAACTTTATTAACAAGGAAATATGGCATCAGTAAACTTTCTCATTCAGTGACATAAAGTTCACCTATTCTTACCAACTAACGCACTTTTCTATGCATTAAACATAACAACAATTGGGGTTAAAACTATGATTTATAACTCTGAGGAGATAACTGTAGCTGAGATCATGGAATGAATATTGAAGCAGCATTTCTTCCCTGTCTACTCTCTCTATTGGCCGGTGGGATCATATGACCAAACTCTGACCATTTCAAAGCTCCAATAAAAGTCCTGGACGGCTCTGGGTGAGGGGAGGGGCTGGAAGTGCCTCATGTGTCTGGACCGTCTGGACGTATTGCAGTCCTGATTGTAAACAGCCCTCCAGTTGAGTCTGGCATCGTACCCCTCCAGCTGTTTTTCATATCCACAACTTGTTTTATCAAGCTGCAAAACTGGGAAGACCCTCCAGAGCAGAGAGGATGCTGGTACAGAGCCCGGGAATGTTTGGGGAATGTAAACACAGCAACACTACTGACATCTGCCCTGTTCAACTGTGACTTTAACAGCATGGATTCAGAAGTGCTGTTTCAGACGAGTTTTGGGAAATAGTTTAGAAAGTGGTGGTGAAGAATCATGTTTGCTCTTTTTGAGGCTGTTTCTTTATTAAAATGTCTTGTTTCTCTCCAAAAACACACATGTAACAGAGAGGGAAGTGCACTGGTCACTTTTTTTCCTCGTAAATCCGCTTACATCAATTTGTAATCAATCGCAAACACTTAAGGATATGATATTGTCTGTACATACAAGCCCACCCTGTTTCACTTCCCTGCCAGAAACACACACAATGCTACACTCTCGAGGCAGGGTCCATCTGTTAATCAGGGACACACAACCTCTTCCTCTAATCACAGCTCAATTATCACAAAACAGTAATGACCTGGGACCTTTGAGGACATTTATGGACATTGGTCATGCCTATTTGTGTTATTATTGTATGTCGGTGTTCAAACTGTTTGATTCTCTGACATATGTTGGAACAAACTGTGTAAAATCCTTCAAAACGACGGCTGTTGTGATTTAGGGCTATACAAAAAAAAATAAATTTAATTGATTGATTGATATACCTTCATACATTGCCAGCAAAGCAGTAAGATCTCCATGACAACAAAAACATCAATCTACAAAAAATACTGTAATATGCAGAAGTACTTTTGCTGTGAGTCTTTCTATCCTCTGCTACTGTTTATTAACTCGTATCCTGCATCAGGCTCTATTGACAGACTTGAAACTATAGGGTCCATGTTTGTGTATTTAGGACAGCTGTTAGGATACGGCCTTGTCAACACTTCGGCTAATTACTACTTACCCTGATAGTTATCTGCAAACAAACTCTGGAGCAATCGTTTACGGCTAACGTGATAAAATGTGACCCACTATCAATAACTTATCAGAGTCTGCATAACTGTAACAATGTTTATGTACATATACATTTTTGTGGGTATTATGAGTGTAGCCTTGATTATGGGCACACGACTACAGAATTCTATGGTTAGATTTTGACCAATAATATTACTCATATTTTGATTTTGAAGCACAGTATTTGCAGGCTATTTTTAAAGCTGGGGTAACAAACTTTTCCCGTGAATAATGCATGTTGTTTGTTCCAACAGACAGAGACTCGAAAAGTAAAATCTTGGGAACAAATCAGACCACAACATGCTGTCTACTCTGAATAATCTTTTGCACACCATTATTTGATGCTTTGTGCTGGGAGCTGATTGGCTGAGTAAGAATAGTTTTCTTTTCTGTTTCACTTCTGTCTGAAAAAGCAGATCTTAAGATGAGACAAAGGCCAAAAACCAACCTGTTTAGAGAATGAGGTACCAGTTATATTAGATTTTTTCTTATAACATCATAAAATTGTTATCATTGTTTGATAACCCAGCGTTAATCTCACAAATACATTGATTTACTTTGGTTAATCTTTTGATGCAATAATAATTTGCAACCAAAATAGGATTGGGCTCTATGTCAAGGTAAGCCAATCTATTTACCTTTTTTTTTACACATATTTGTAGTATTATTGTATACATTTCTTAGTAGAAGGATCCTTGAATATCACATGTTGCGGCGTTGATAAATATGTGTCATGCATTTACATTGTTCCAAAGCATTTCATTTCTCACTATAGATCGATTGTCGACAGAAATGGGAGGCACCAGCTTGTCGCCATGGAGATAGCTAACCCTCATCCTAAAGCATTGACAAATCTGTGTATGGTGCTCATTTACTCTCCACCAGAATTAATATAGTTCATAGTTCACGAAATTATTCTCTCATACTACACAAACATGATGCAATATACTTAACATTCTTTAAGTTGATACTTGCTGAACTGGAGACACTTTATGACCCACCAAAATACTGCATGTTTGAATAATGTTATCAAGCTGTTTATTTTCGTCAATATCTCCCACGCACCCTTCATAATTTGAGTTGTAGGGCCTTGTGCATAGTGGCATACTATCTCCACTCTCATTAGTCATAACTCAGGTCACACCATGGACGTTTAGAGCATCCCGGTGGTGACTCATTCAAATCCCTTACATTTTAGACATTCCTGGACCTCGTGCTCCCACAGCTACGGTCTATCTTTACCCATCGAACACACAGAGCTAGTCCTGAGCTCCACACGGCACCTCCTCAGATGCATTATCCAAAAACCTCTCAGCCTCCATGAATTATTGATGTGAACTTTCAATCAGTGATCAGTGGTTTGACGAGGCTGGTGTAGCAGGAGGTTGTCATGTCTCTTCAGTAATGATTAAATGCCCCATTTTGAGAGAGTGGTTTCCTTCCATGGGGCAATTACACTGACCCCAGGGAGTCCCCCTTCTTCCTTCTATTAAGACAGATGGACACAGATATAGGACCAAGGCTATTACTCAACAATGGCTGGCATCATGTTTGAAATCTCCCTTTTACTTCTATACCTATTCTTCATTGCTTATGCACAGTTCAGATTTCAGATTTAAGTTCATACTCAATTATTTAAAGGTAAAATACAAGGTTGAGCCCGCCTTCTCTCTGTGTTTCACAATAAAAATATAACGCATGAATGATAAAATTGCACTGTCAGCACATTAGATATTACTCACTTCTCTTCCTGGTATTGCATATAGACTCTCCAATGATTGTCAGCCCAGAAAGAACAAGATGTGGAATAGGAGTCCATCAACTTCCAAGCTTCATGGACAATAGTAACCCCAACATAAACTCATTGTATCAGCACCATATCTCTACCGATAATTCATTCTCATTATCAAATGGGTCAAGTAGACTCGTGGAGGTTGTAAAATGACGCTACCGTGGCCTATCAAACACAAGTTATAGAGCTGTTAAGAAATTCTCAGATAACGTGTTCACAAGTGTTGATAGTCACACATTAGTGATAGCTTTGGGATCCTGGTGCGACTTTGCTTATACCCTACATACGCTTGATAGAATGATGAATCTATACTTTGTAACTTTTGTGCTGTAATAACATCATATAACCCGGATTTCTTTTTAGTTTGTGAAGTTTAAAACGCCAGAGCGCCTCGCCATTCTTTCATTAGGCAATTCCCGTGTGCGTGGTGACGTATGCGCTCAGACAGGATGCAGTGTGCGCCCAATACGCTGTAACAGAGACGTTCTTTTATTTATCAACATGTAAGTGAAATTGTACTTACTTCAATTTGTATCCGCGGCCTCACGATATCTGATACAGGCCTATTTGTTGCACTTTTTTCCTCCCGAATCCGCTACAGTCTCTTCTTGGCCAAAACTAGCGGTCCGCCTACATGTGCGCACAAGGGCGAAGTCTACCCAAGTTTAGACTACCCACGCTGCTTTTTACATCTCCCCATTTTGAGTGCGACGTTATTCACTTTATTGCGTGGTGGGAAAAAAACGAACAAAACAAAAACAACACACAAAAAAACACGCTGTTGAAGTCGTTCCGATAATGGCAAAGAAACTGGCGGTGCCCGCTTCGCCGCTGTCCGGAGCAGATGTGGTCCTTCCTCCGGGGTGTGTGAGGTTATGGCCCCTGCGTCGTGTTCCAGGGAGTCAGCGGGGAGCGTTTGCGTGTGCGTGTCGGTTTGCGTGTGTGTGTGTGCGTGTTTGTGTGTGTGTGGCCCGGGACAGAGGCAAGAGGGGTCGAGCGGACAACAGCAGCAGGCACAGCGCGGAGAGAGGGAGGAGTGAAGGGAATAACGGAGAGGGAGGGACTCGGGGTGACGCGCGACCACATGAGGAGGAGGAATTCTGGCACACACGCACACGCATAAATACAGTACACATCCGCTTCGTGCTGTGGGGTGCCTCACCACAAAACATGTAAATTTGATACGTCTGACTATACTTCCTGGCTCGAAAACTGGTTGGTTCTATGATCCTATGTACTTTTTGGATCATCTATTTTCAGAGAGAAAAGTGGAAAAGAGGACCACTCTCACTCAATAAAGTGTCATACAGCGACTTACAAGTTTGCCAAAAAATAAATAAATAAACATTTCTCAAAAAGAGGAAGGCAGCATGTTGTGGTCTGGTTTGTTCACAACATTTTACTTTTAGACTCTTTCTGTTGAAATACTTAACATATATTGGGTCTATGAATAGTTACTTGTGGTCTGTATAACCAATCAAAAAGCTCATTGCTTTTTCCTCTTCCTCAAACACAAAAAATAAGATTACATGACAAACTGTTATTTCAAAGATACTTTATCATCACTATGAATATTTCTCAGAGTTATTATTTCAATATTCCTGCACCAGAGTGTATTACGGATTTATCTACAGATGTTTGCAAATATATATTTCTTTGCAGTATAGCAGAAAGGCCAAATCCAGGCCACAAGGCAATAGTGGCCCATGAAATGATTTTCAGTTATTATCATTAACTTGCAGCATTGATGAGTATGGGCCACCAAGGCATGTTAAACATCATCTATTTTATCTGGAATCAACTACATTTAATGCTTTCTAAAATCTTAACCCAACTCATCTATAAGTTAAATAGTTACATTAAAAACAATGTGTTAACTGTATCTATATTTGGTGCAGTTTTGGTTAAGTTAAAACAATAAACACATTTTGGTTTCAGAAAAATCAACCAGCTGCCACATTAATTACTGATGTAAAAAACAGTTATAACATAAGGACATTTCGGCCCCAACCAGTTCCTATTATTTTATTTGGCCCCTGACCAAAATGAGTTCGACGACACCCCTGCACTTAA
>JAPMNZ010875306.1:0-10822 GCA_029875035.1 Pomatoschistus microps
TTGATATTCAAATACCTCAGCTGAACTACTGTTATCAGTTAGAGAAGAATTCTAAAAGAGCATGATTTAATAATGCCTTTTGAAATATTGGGGCCTTTTAATGATGACTTGACATGCAAATATTGATACTTTAAGAACGACTTGAGAAGAAATTTAAGAAGATTCTTGAGAAGATATTGGTGAATGAGGCCCAATGTTCTTAAAAATACACTGTGCAATTTTTAGTGCCATCTAGCGTTGAGATCCTATATTGCAGTCTAATATAGTACGGTAGCCTAGAGTTGAGGTAGTGCTCCTCAACTCTCAGTCATTCACCAGACTGCCAAGGAAAGAATACTTTACTTTAATAAAGAATGACCGTGATGATGTAAACAAGACCGCATTCAGACGGCACCCTGCACAGAGGCTCTGCACAGAGGCTCTGAGTTTTACCATGGATCTATTATATTATATAGTTTTACAAACGCGGTGTGAAGAGAAGAGACGCATGGAGGAATAAAGTCTGTGGGAGCTTAAAACTACGATGATCAAAAAAGCAAGAGATATACACAGCCACGGCTTAAAGCTCATGTTAGCATTAGCGCTAGCCACAGCGCCCTATCTGCATCATGTTAAAAAAACATGGTGGAGGTAAATATTCTTAAAAAGGTCACATTTGTTATAAGTTAACATGTTTTTTCATATGGAGCAGCTGTAAAAATTACACAGGGTGGCTTTAAGCCTCGTGTATAGTCGCGCTTATGGTGGTGACGTGACGTCACATGCGCAACGGACGGAAAACCCCAAGACCTTTTTGTAGCCTGCCGTGCACCCACAAACATTTCGAACTACGCAGTCGCCGCCGCCGCCACAGAGAAGCTCCGCTGTGATTGGTCTGTGTGTGTGTTTTGGGCGGAAGCATGGAGCAGCAGCAGGGAATCATGAACGAGGCACCTCGGACCAGATGGCTTCTTGCTTCAAAGGAACCGAAGGAAAAGTAGTTTGGAGACTGTCGACTGTTCAGTTCAGTTGCATATCCAACTGTGCAGTCGTCACTTTTGCACTGTTCCTGTCTTTGTTTGAATCTGCACTCGTAGCTTATTGCGTCTTTTGCATTCCTCCTGCACTTGTAAATCGTTCATGTTTGGTCTCAACATGACCACCTATTGTTTTGCTGCTTGTGTTGAATAAAATTTAATGATAACTATGTTTCCAAGAAGAACTATGTCTTTATTCACAGCATCACAGTTAAAATTACTTATGAAATGATGAGTCCATAGAACTATCACATAAACCCACACTAGATAAACAGCTCAAACAGCTTGGTTTGCTCATGTTTTTGGTCTGAAGAAGAGATAGCAGTGTAAATGGGACCGCTTTGGTTTCCCAGGCAACTCCTGTGAGTTCGCCATCATGTGGTTGGGTGTGGGATTATAACATTCTCTTCAAAACTCTGCAAGGGGAACGCGCAAGTGTACCAGTAACTATGGCTGCGTAGGTCCAGCGCAACTGCAACCGTAACCAGCGCCGCACGAGTATACCCTAGGCTTTAGAGTCACGGGTTCTAGTCCCAATTAAAAAACAATAGAAAAAGGCCAACTCCACTTGTTACATTGTATAAGTACATGTTCCATTGTCTCTTCAAACAAGCCATCCCTGAGCTTCCTGATTCGAGGAAGGCAATTTTCAGGTTTCTTTATCCCCCACCGATACCAAGCTGGAGGCAATAAACATTTCGCAGAGCGTTGGCGCTGTTTTAACTTTTTCATATATGCCATTTCATCTTCATCTGGACAGGGCCTATATTTTCTTTTTGGATTAGTCTCCAAAACTCAATGGTGTGTTGCTCACCTTTAATCCTGCCAGTGATGTAGAGGAATTCATTGGCGTCGTGTTTGCCCAGGTCCCCAGAGCGGAGCCAACCTTCGGAGTCCAGGGCCTCCTTGGTGTTGGCGTCCATGTTGAGGTATCCCATGAAGACATGCCGACCCCACAGGCAGATCTCCCCATTCCCCTCCTCGTCTGGAGCTGACAGCTTGGTTCTGCAGCCAGTGATCGCCTTACCCACACTGTGTACACACCACAGCTAATTACCACAACTATTACTCTTATTATTGGTATTCCTGCAGGTGGGAGGGAAGTGTGGGGCAACCGCATAGTCTAGCCCTGCTCCCCACCTTACTCCCTGTGGTCATAACATAAGCTTTGGGAAATTACACATTTTACAAGCGATCAAAACTATTTTCCTCTGGGGGAAATCTTGGTATTTCATCCAAGGGCAAGATTGCCTTTACCTAGTGCAATACTACATTCAGTCATGCTTTTAAAATGGAATGAGTGGAAGAATACATGGAAATGTTCTTATCTAACATCTGCTTTGCTCTGATGAAGTTTTGTTGTATTTTATATTAATGACAATGTATTATTATGTATTATTGTTATGTGTGAACAAATATATTTGACCGCTTTTTGAATGCCGTTCTGTTTTTTACGCATTAATGTCATGTATCCAGGCATATGACTGCAGGAAAGACCCGGAAAAAGGCATAGATTGAGCGCCTCTGATTATACATGAGTTGTGCATACAGTTGTGCACATGTACCTGGTGAGGCGGAAGGCCTCGGGCACAGACACCGTGTGTGGCCCAGAGCTCTCGCTCATGCCAAACAACTCATACAGGGGGATGTTAAGGCTGAGGAAGAACTCCAATGTGTCTTTGGTGATGGGCGCAGCTCCAGTAAAGCACTTTGTGCAGCGCTGCAGCCCCAGGGCCTTGCGCACCTTTTTGAACACCAGCTTTTTGGCAATGTGGTAAGTAAAGGGCGGTGGTGCGCTCACACCATTTCTGGAAGAAGGAGAGAGTAGTCATTAGTAGAAAATACTAATCAGCACAAATAAATCTACCCCTTCTATTCAATAACTTTAATTTTTTGAAATAAATATTAAGACAAATCTTCAGACTATATAACATCATGGACAAAGTCATATGCTTGTTAAAGTTATAGTAATGCTTTTAAAAAGTAATTCTTTGGTCAAATCCAGTTCAATTAGGCTGTACCATGTTAGATTTAGATCTCAATCAGACCTCTGAACATTATAAGCGAACATGTTTGATAGGGATTCAGTTGAGGGGTACAGGGATATAGGGATAAGTGGCCAATTAAACAAGCATATTCTTAGCTCTGAAGCCTCCAGTACAGGACAGTATGATCTAACACAAACAAACAATAGGGGATCACCAGACCACACTCTGAATAAGAATAACCATATGGGCTCTCACTGGTTGAGTTTGCTGAGGTTGGTCTGCAGTCCCACGTCTTTGGCCCACGATGCCACTTTGCGCCGCACTGTGGAGGACTTTGCTCCGATGGACTTCATCTTCTCCTGCATCTTCTCCCAGACCCGCGGCACGCCCATGAAAGCTGTGGGGCGCACCTCTTTCATCGTGTTCACCAGAGATCCCTGCACGGGACAGAGCCAGAGCAGATCAATGAGCTGTCAATGGGATTACCAATAGAATAAGCATGGCTTCTGTCGCCATGAGCAGAGAGCTGCCCTGGCCCTTGCAGCATGGGTATTACGGCTACAGTGGACTCACCTTGAGTGCGTCAGGCTGGGCGAAGTGCGTGACTCCTCCCACCTTCATGGTCACCCAGATATCCACCATCTGTGCAGCGATGTGACTTAGAGGAAGGTAGCTGACCACCACCTCCTGAGCCTGGGAGGCCGAAGACAGGTGCACATGGCAGCTGGTGGAGAGAGCCGTCCAGGTGAGCTGAGCACATAACACAAATAAAATGTAACACTGAGACAAGTGTGTATATTGAGACTGAGGTGGCCTGAGCCTGCATGTATATTGGGACAGAAGTGGCCTGAGCCTGCATGTGTATGTAGAGAGGGTACCGTGAGACATACATTGTCATGGCTCAACATGACTCCTTTGGGCATGCCTGTGGTCCCAGAGGTGTAGATGAGGGTGCAGCACTGGTTTGGCTTTTGGCTGGAGATTACAGCGTCGAGGGGGGCGTCCGGCTCGTTGCGGCCCAGCTCCATGAACTCTGCCCACTGCCACACACACAAGGTTGTTGATTTTAAACTGCGGCTCTTACAGGTGGAGATAAGCTCAGTGTGGTGTGATGTACAGTATAGTCTTACAGAGTACAGGTTTGGCCTTTTCTCTTTCAGCTCCTCTTTATACTGGATGATTGCCTTCAAGTGTGGCAGCTTGTCCTCCACCTGAAACATCAAACATAATTTTCCCAATAGGCTCATTACCACTGCACAAACACATTTCAACCAAAAAACCCACACACAACGAGACAGGCTAGTAGGATAACATATTTAAACTACCTTGTGACTTTTATAATGAAGCATATTTTCAATGTGAAAACTCAGACCAGGGCCGCGGGAAGTATTTCTTAATAGGGGGTGCTAGGATTTTTTTCTTTTTTACCTAACCTCTGAGCCTATAAGCCTATTTAAAAATACATGACAGATACATTCATCGTTTAGATAAGGAACACTGTCCACCTCAAACAACTCATACGCTAAACAATATACGCTACAACATTGTGAACACAAACATGAAGCGACAGTGCGGAGTTACAGATGTTTGAATGTGGAGGTGCGCTCTGGGGTTGTGGAAATAAAGTCTTTTATGAGGGAAAGAATGTCCCGACGTGAGCATGCATCAGTGAAAGATATGAGAGTCTTTAATGGGTCATTGTGCTGGGCACAATGTCTTTTCTGGGCATGTGTTTTCCACCTCTGAAAACATGGTTTTAGTTTGTGATTGAAGCTTGGTCAATCATGATGCTACATCTTTGACTGGCACTCTCTGACCTTCTGCCTTTTGTAACATCGGGAACTTGCGTGGCGATGCATGGCCCAAGCATTTTGAGCTGGACTTCAAGGCGCTCAGAGTCAAACTCCACCGAGAGCTGCAGTTTACAGGGCAGAGGCAGGTGGATAGGCCTAGTCTTGTTGCTCTTGCTGCTGTCCTTTGTCGCGGTTGCGGCGGTGTCTGGGGCGACAGTAGCTCAGTTGGTAGAGCGTTGGCCTTTGGGCCTGAAGGTCGTGGGTTCCAGCCCACCATGGGACCTTCTCCAACTGCTCCCCCAAATGCCTACTGTTGTTGTGTCCTTGGGCAAGATACAACCCCACGTTGCCTGAAGCCCCTACTGAAAAAAACAAGCCTGCGTCAAGAAGCCATCTTCCCGTGGACCCACCACCTGCCGGAAGATCAGCGAGGGACTGGTGCTATGAGCATTGGGTGGCAGCTCTCATTGCCACCCCCCGACCCACAAATGGACTAATAAAGGGGTTGAAAATGAATGAATGAATGAATAGGCAAAAAAATTATTACATACAAATTTGAATACACATCCAACCTGTGTCAAATCACTTCCCAAAACATTAATAAATGTATACATTGTGCTAACGAAAAACATGTCCCTTCTCCCGGCAGGAAATGCTGCAGCACCCCCAGCACCCCTCCTTCCTACGGCCCTGCCTCAGACACATGTTAACGTGTTGCCAACAGGTGAAGAAAGTAATAAAACTCCAAACGAGGGACAATAATTTGCATAATCAGAACCTTGTCACAATTGTATTTTATATTTCGGTCTTCTCTGTGCTGAAAAGAAGACATTTCTGTATTCATTAGAAAGAGAAAAGTGGATATGCATCACCTGTATGATTTTCTGCATCTGCTTCTGGTTCTCCACTACAATGATGTTGGCCTTACAGTTCTCTGCTACGTACTGACAGGCCTCTGAGGAGTTGGTAGTGTAGATGCCCACTGCAAAGCCACTGTCAAGAGAACAAGTAAGTAAGTAAGTCATCTTTATTTATATAGTGCATTTTCATAGACCAAGGTCAGCCAAAGTGCTTTACAATGTTCAGAGGTCAGATATTATTCCATTCTCTCCCCACACGGTGATGACAAAATCAAGATGGCGAACACACTGGCGCATCAAAACCCCAACCAACACCGTGATTTGAACCATAGGAACTTCTTGCTGAGAAGCGAGAGTGCCATCCACTCATCCACCCATCGCCCAGTGTCAACATCAGTGTCATTTATTCAATCAGATAAGTAAGAGATGTCGTTCAATGACATAAACTCTGAAATTTGTTCTTTATAGCTGGCAAAAAAATATCATGTTACAAAGTATAGTAAAATTTCCACTGGACCAGAATGGTATGGAACAGAATAGATCCAGTGTGTCCAGTGCTGGCCCAAGCCTTTAAGGGGTTAGGGGTTACTTTTAAAGCTGGGGTAACAAACTTTTCTTTTTCAATGATACATTCCGTTTGTCTGAACAGAACTAACAAAGAACAATATTTCTTTGGCTTAAGGAAGACAGACACTACAAGGCTTTTGTGAATTACATGCAAAAATAAATAACTAAATTACAAGAAATATATTTAAAGAATGTATTGAATGCTGTATCCCAGAACCTAGGCATTTTGTTGATGGAGAGGGTATATTAGCTGTTTATCAAGAAAGATATGTAGGTCAGATGAGCCTGTGCAGAGGTGATTGCCTAGTGTGAGTATGTGCGTGGAGAGACGCCTTTAGTGGGACTGGTTCTACAGGTCCACAGGTTTCAGGCCAGTCACGTTCCAAAGCAGCCTTCCAGTTTCTCACAGCATTTCTCAGCAATGAAAATGGGGTAATGAGCTGACACGTGCATGTGACTATAGAGCAAACCGTGGCAACAAAATCATTATATAGCTACCTGTAAATTCTATTGAAGACAAAAAAAATTTATCTACAAATTAACAAATCATAAGGAAGGGATCGTACCAGTCCTTTTAAAATCATTTCAAAAGATGATATATAATTATTCATGATTTTAATGTTTCGTTGAGTTGCGAGTTTCCTAGGCATAAAATGTGCTGTATAAATAAACCAAATGAACTATGACAATGACGATTTTTTGGGAAAGTGTCAGATGATAATTCTATGGTTAATGTTGCTCTTTTTTTAAGCATAGATTTTGATTAGAGGTGAAATAGACAACATTGGGGTTTGCGCCCCCTTTTCTGCGGTTGCATAGTGCGGTTTGGAAATGCGAGGCCCGCTTTAAGGCAATATTTTTGTTTTGAAATGCAAAAAGTAGATCTTTTCATGTTGTCAAAGTCTGGAAATATGATCAACAATATTATATGGTTAAAATAAGGTCTAAAGTAAAGTAAACTCATTGTGTATGTATATACGTGTGTGGAGTGGTGACCTGAGACAGACACAGACACTCACACAGAGCCACGTCCCAGTGAAACTTGAGTAAATTAAAAGGCATTCCGCCTATCAATCAAAGCCTAAAAAGCAGAGTGTATACTTGCACTCAGGTAAACTGCATCATAAATTCCTTCCGTCTTTAAAATGTACCCTTTGGAAAACCGTAGCTGCAGGTTTCATCAGAGAAATTTCACACAATGTAAAATAAATGTTTATGCTGATTGTCCAGGTCATGGAAGGAGATTAAAGGAGCTTTTTTTTACTGTATGATTCTTTTTAATATCGACCCTGACTTTTTTTTTTTCGACGCTATAAGAAGATAGAATATTCTAAGTGTAATCTCATAGTATCTAGCAAAACAAATAATCAGGTGACCCTATTCTACTACGACATGTTATTTCATTTTAGATCAACATTTCTCAGGATTTTTTTTTAAATTTAAGTCAGTCCCCGAAAAATGAACCCAACAATTTTTACCGATTCATAATGACACACCACCAGCTGAACATGATGAAAAATTAAACACTGCTGCCTTTATTAACAATACAATGTAATTCTAATCGGTGTATTTTATAGGAAAATCAAACAAGTCTATTTAATCTTCTTGCATTATTTTGACCAATTGGGTGGTACTGGCCAAGGTCTCAAGGAACACCAACATAAAAAACACTGAACCATTAGCATTAGCACTACTGCGTGTATTTGCAGTTTTAAACAATCATACAATACATAAAATAAATGGTCAGTGTCATTTTGAAAATTCAGCATCTGTTATCAGTTATGCACTTATGCTGAGCTTCTCACCCGGCCAGAATGGCACCAATGTCAGCGATGAACCACTCCACAGAGTTGAAGCCCAAGATGCCGACCCCACGAAAACGCTCCAGCCCCAGCTGTGTGTACACACATTGATTGCACTTAGGTGAATACTAAATTGATGTGTTCGAAATGTCATATGAATAATGCTCGTCTCATCTTGTTATATTGAAAATATCATATTGTCACTTTGGAAGTGGAACCTCACCTTGAGAAAGCTCTTTGCGGCCGTGCGACAGCTCTGGTAGTACTGTGTGTACGTCAGGCTCTTCTGCTGCTCGCCATCCTTCCAGCCCAGAGCCATGTAGTCTCCAAATTTCTCCACTGTGGTACTGAACATCTGGTGCACAGTGAGGGGTGCCTCTGCACTGATGCCGGTCTCTCCCATACGCAGTTTCACCTGGCCATTGCCCCGGGACGTCCAGAGAGCACAGTCCGAAGACGAGGGGATGGAGAGGGAAGAGGGCCGTGCTCCATTCACTGCTCACACAGAGGACAGAGGCAAAGAGCTAACATTAGACATCATTTGTGTTAATTTAGTCCTCGTAACATTATCCATCTTACAGTATGTTTTAGAATGTCAAATTATGTAATCAAATCTTTAGGAATGTTTGGCTCCTTCACTAGTTTTCATATGCATGCATTTTCAGCCTCCATCTTTAGATGGACTTTTTCAGACAGAAAAGTGAAAATAAAGATCACCCTCACTCAGCCTAATCAGCCCAAAGAGCCAAATAGTGACTCAAAGGTTCTTTACTTTCTCCATTTTACCAGTGCATCTGTTACACAATTTGTATTAACAGATAGATAGATAGATAGATAGATACTTTATTGATCCCATAGGGGAAATTCAGTTGTCCAGTAGAAGCAAAAATAAAAAACACATTTTATCATTCCAGAAAGCTAACAATAGTAATAATCAGCAACAGCCCTTCAGGTCACAGCAGCAGAGATGGACTAGACTCTGGGTGGAGCAGAACGGGTCACAGCAGCAGATGTGGAGTAGCCTCTGGGTGGAGCAGAAAGGGTCACAGCAGCAGAGGTAGAGTAGTCACTGGGTGGATTAGCACAGATCACAAGGTCCTGGTTCGGACCATTTTCTCTGCTCTAGTCCAAAGTAAAATGCTAAATGCTTCATTAGCATTTTTCAAAAAGTTTGCGTTCCTCTAGTGGATGTTCGGACTATGAATCCTCTCCACTCCGGTCTGGACCCCTGCAAAACCATGAAAACTATACTGCAGCATAGGGGTGGGCGATATACAGTATATTGTAGACGATAATATTGCAAAAGTGAATTTGACTATATGGATTTTCGCATTATCGTCAATTCAAAACAAAAAAAATAGATTGGGTTATTTATTTTTTTACATATCTCCAATACATTTTACAATTAGAGAAGGCAAGATGCCCAAATGCGTACCTAAAAAGCCAATCAATGCTTTATTTTGTACATTTCAGTAAATATTGAGCAAGCCTTTTTGGATGGATTCTTCCTGTGTTACTTGAATTTGATTTTAAATGTTAATATATATTTTTGATGTTGTGTGCAAAAATGTGCGAAGCACTTTACAAATAAAAAGCTGATATTTTGATCCACACTGTCTATCTAGATGCCCTGGCAAGCCAAACATTGCAGATTATTTTGTGTAAAAATGATTGATTTTAAAAATGTTGTGACATTATCGTTATTGGGAGTTGGGAAGAAAATATCAAGATATTTATTTTTTCCCATATCGCCCACCCCTACTGCAGCAACATCTGAAGTAGAAAAAAGCAAGAATAAAAATGGTAAAGTCCAAAACAACTGCTTCAGAGCTACTTTCAGCAGTTTTCCAGCGCATTCAAAAGAAACATACGGTATTCACAGAAACACTTAAAACAGCCATCATTGTTATGAAAATGATGTGCTCCATTGTTTATTCTTGATCACGCATCATAAGCCTCAAAAGTTTACATTTGTGATATCAGTCTGTTTTGGTTTCATCATCACTATATCCAAAATTAAATGTTAGCGTTTAAAGCTGTGCAGGGAAGGGCTGGGCAATATGGCCAAAACTTATTGTGATACTAGGAATTTACACAGCAGGTGTTCACTGCACGCAAGCATTGTCACGCAGCCTGCACACGTAGCATTACACTGGCCGAGCGCACAGGAACGCGCTGTTCTGAGAGTACGGGCCAGAGAACCGATGTAGAGCGACAAAAAATCACACCTATGCGTTTGTCCTCCTGGTCTCTGTGAGCTGGTGTGGTCAGACCCTAGACTTTATGAAAGTAAAACCTCCAAGCCCTCATGCATGTATAGATATGAGTACTGTGGGCGTGTGGAGCTGATCTAGAGCCAAGGACTGCTAGCAAAAACCTGTTTTCCCTGTGTTGTGACTGGGAGCCGCGTCTGTGCAAGCAAAATTAGTAATCCATTTTTATTTAGTCGCAGCTGCACGTATAAGACTACTAATTTAAATCTTACAATGGATAAAAATGGAAAAATGTTACGCAGTGTATGCTGCGTGACAACACTTATGTGAAGTAACGCCTATGGTGTAAATTCCCCATCACAGTAACGATACAACTCACAATATAAATAGTGCTGGGGAAAATCTTCAAAACTGCACAATTTTATAAAAACGAATTCAAACAACTATTGATCAGTCTTCTTGGTCCCAAACAGTTTGCACATGCCTAGAATGTTTAGCCTGGCTCTGCCAGACCAATGTAGTTCCGCCATGTTCCGCCAGAGGCGTTAGGCTGAGCCACATCGGTCTGGGATCGACGCTATAC
>JAPMNZ010875507.1:0-13087 GCA_029875035.1 Pomatoschistus microps
TCATAATCACTATTATTATCATCATTATTATTAATATTATTAATATTAGTAGTAGTAGCAGCAGTAATAGAAGTAATAGAAGTAGTAGTATATTATTATTATCATTATTAAACTTTTACATATGTATTACAGACACGAGGTCAAGATAAAAAATACGTCAGCCACACACAAAATAGACAGACATCAGTGTGAGCCATTTTACTTTTCCAAGACCTTTCCTGACGGGACAGGCAACATGATTAAAATTAGTTAACGAAAACAAATCTTTCTTTAATGCTTCAGAAAGAACAAAAGACACATTGAGGTTGGTGGTTCTGCTTTGAAAGACGTTCTCCATCAGCTACCACGAAATGAACCACACGTCAACACAAACAGGGCTTTTTATCTGCCCCTGACAGACACGTGTTGAGGTGGTTTCGGACGCCCCCCATCTCCCCCTCTCTGCCCCCTCACGCGGGCTTGTGGGCGGGGCTAGTGGCCAGAGGGGGCGTGGCCAGACTCTCCACTTCGAATCCTTGTTGCTCAGCGCCGCGGCATCAGACCCAGCGTGCTCGGGACTGCGCAGAGAAAAGCACGCTAACATGAGACCAGAGCCAGTCCTGCGCTGTAAACACGGGCCAGCCTTCACCAAGACATAAATCTGGAGCCAAGTCGGGAGCATGCCCAGCGCCACAGTCCGAAGTTTATGCGAAATAGAGAAATACCTCAGCAGCAGCAGCAGCAGCAGGGCGGTGAGTATAGTATAGTAACCCGGAGAAGTAGCATGAGCGAAGACCATTGTTGTCTACTGGATAACGATCCGAACAGCTGTGGTGGATACGTCTTGCTGAGGCCATCTGTGCGTTTTGATTATTTTTCCATAATGTATAATAATGTCCCTGTCTCCAAAGTGTTCCCATATTTTTTGCCACCCGGTAGAAAAGCTCGTGTTTTGACCTAACTTTTTTGACAAGCGACTCTTTGTGCTGTGAGAGAAATCGATCGATCACGCTTTCTTCCATGTCTCCCTGTCACATTATCTCAACCTTTACTGATTTGGTGATGGTTTTATTGACAAAAAAAGCACAAAAATAATTGGCAGAGTTTACAGGACAATGGAGTTAATCAAGCTTAAAGCTGGGGTACCTAACTGTCAAACTACTACAATCCAAATCCTTCCCACTCTCAAAATCCTATTATTCTATCAGTAGTTTTCACGTGGATGTATTTTTGTCTTTTTGATCACATTTTTTGGACAGGGAGGTGAAAAGACAGGGCCACCCTCCCTCAGTTCTAAGCCCAATAAGTCATTTTAAAGTGACTCACAATTGTCTCAAGTGTTCAAAAGATGACATGTTTTCTAGTAAAAGAAACACGTCATGTTGTGGTCATATTTGTTCATAACATTTGACTTTACAATATTCTTTATGACATGTACTATCTTCATGCAAGCTTTAAAATGGGCCATTGTATTGTTTGGGTGTAGTTGTATATGGTTAGTCAATCAGTCAGCTGTATGCAACTCCACATACTGTAAACAACTCTTATATACAGTCAATGCTGATGATAGTACTCGGTTACTTTTTAGTTAAACAAAAACAAATGTGCACAATTTTATTTAGGCCATAGAGGGCTTTGAAGTGGTTATAGCGGCTAATGCAGTTTCTGTCAGCTGAGCAAACAGAAACTCCACCTGTAATGTTCTGGACTATTATAATCAACACTGTCTTCTGAATTAATGTTTATTATTGATATTATTATCATTATTATTTTTGATAGTACTTTTTATTATTATTAGTAGTAGTAGTAGTAGTATATTAAATGACAGACAGTGGATTGTATTGTGGTTATTATTTTGAATCTGTTCAGTAAGTCCCATTACATCTCACGCTGACTTGTAATGAATGTTGCGCAATAAGATCCACATCTATTTTATTTTTTCATGTTGTTTTGAACCCTTTCATTCCAGTTGATATTTATCTAAGATATTTGCACTCAAGAACAAAACCCATGTATTCAGAAATGTATGTAACAGTTAATATTCATAACAGTATGCATTTGCCTAATATTATATCTGGATGTCATATATTTTTACTTTTAGGAATCCAAGTTTCAATGAAGAATTTGGCTTTGGTTCATATTCTTATGGGCAGTAAAATAAATGGCATTTTCAACAGATGGGAGGATATACCTACACATTTAAGTACTGTGTTAGTAACATATTATAAATACAAGAATCAAAGTATATGGTTGAATACGACCTCAAGAAGAATTCGCAAACAAGTGCATAATGTCTCATGCGTTTTGACATCATGCGGTCCTTTTTACTGTCCATTCATCCGTGTATGAAAAGTTCTTTATAAATATTTATGGTTGAATCCTTTCATATTATCAAATATTGGGAGGATATCTATGTTTAGAGTGTGTTCCCTAAATGTTATGAAATTTTCTAATCTCATCCCTAGATAAATATACAATGAATGCTCCTCGTCAGTCTTCAAAGACCAAAACTGTCGGATCTTAAGAGTTATGTGCAGAATGTCAAACCAAAAGTCCCCATTTCGACAGGTAACTTTCCAAACCTGTTCCGTCTAACCTGTTGCTACCACCTCCTCCTTTTTCTCTTACTCACTGCAAATGAATGAGTTGGAATTAATTGCGACACCCAAACAAGTATTCCCAAACAGTCTGGTACTTCTCCATTTCATGAAGCAGCGATTGGCTGTTTACTGCAAGTTGTTGTACTTATTTAATTCTTTTTCTTGGCAAACGAATCACATTCCACTTTCGGCCCTCAAAAACCCTTTTGTGTAGCAGACATAGTGGGTCAGAGGCCAGTGATGATGCAACCCCTTCATTTGTGAGCCTTAACTCCAGCTCTGCTTTTAACGCTCCCTGAATAATGCCCCTAAAGCATCTTTCTACTAAATAGGAGCACTTTGAACACTGGGACGATAAAAACAAAAAACTTAATTCAACTAAAACGTGACTAAACCAGAGGTAGCATGATGTCATTATTATTTTGTCTTTAATGTGTTACAACTGGGGGGTTCAAAAAATGAATCGCAGTGTAAGACCATATGCTGGATAAATCTAAATGATGTGTCAGATTATTATTGATATTCATTATTGTGCTTTTGAGAATAGTCTTGTGTTCGCCAATCACAGTTCAAGAAAAGTAAGATAATCAGACGCTCTCTGAAACGAGATGAATAACTTCCAAGTCTTTAGCTTAAGACGAGCATAGACCGTCTGCTCAGTATTGTGTGTACGGTCAGTATTGTCCATGGTCTGGCACCAATGTATTGAATTCCCAAAATCTAAAAGTGAATCGAGAACAACGTGCTATTCATAACCTAATCTTTAATATCTTATGTTTTAGGAAATGCTAAACCAGCTTCCTGCTTAAGTGCAGGAAATTGATAACTAACTAATGTCTTTTTAGATAAGGGAAGTGAAAGACTAAACTGCTTATGTGTGAAACTTATTACTTAAGTCTTCCTGTTTTTTTCTTTCTCCTATGACCGTCTTGTTACATTTAATCAACTAAGATTTGCCTCTTTTTTACAAAGTGGCTGCTTAAAAAGTTGTCCGTGTTCTGGGAAACTCTACCTGGAGTCTTTTATCGCTGGACTCAATATTGAGAAGCTCTTTTTATCCCTCCATCTTGTTTTCTTGTTTATGTTTACCATGGCTAATGAGCTTGTGCAATGTTACGTCATTGCAGCTATTCACACTTTCTCACTTTGAATCACTCTCCGCTGCATATTTATCTTAATTGAATCCCCTTTTGCTGCACCAAGAGTCCACTGGGGCCAAGCAGATGCAGCCAGTGTTAATGGGCTATTGATTTAGTCCTGCTTTCTGTCAGTCCATAAGATAATAGCACTGAAAACATCTTAAGTCGTACATTGGACTGTCTTTTATGGCAAAGTCATGGAGTCTTTAGTGTTTGCTGATCATTGTAATTGTATTTAACATATGCTGTCAGTTCACCGAAATGTCATCAAAGGTGGTTAACCAGTACTAACCAGGACGACCACTTCTAAAGCAGGACTACCTGGTTCTAATCCAGATATTCCCCTGGTTGCTATAAATGCAGAGAGAAAATGCATGTTTGCAATACTTTACAAGCACGTTGTTGGCTAGAACTAGATTGAAGAGCATTATTAACCAATTTGAGAAAAGCATAGTCTGTTTGTGTCCTAATAAACATGGTGCTTATACGAGGACCGCATTACTCAGAGGGCAGGGAGTGCCCACTGAACCCAAATCCCTGAGATAAAAGAGAATGATCAAGAGGAGCCGTCTTCTGCACACAAGATACATGTGCTGCAAATTAGCGACTCTAATGGGAATGAAAAGGGACAAAATCTGAACAGAAAGAGGGAGGGGATAACTCACAAGGCAATGCATAATAAATCAAGACTAGATGTCAGGCCTAAACAACAAATTATACTTATTATCTTCCAAATGATAGCTCCAACCAGATCACATAACTGAAACTAAACATGATTCACGAATGATCAAAAGCGGATTATAAGTGGCCTGTTCTGGGAGCCTCACGTGGAGCTGCAGTCTTGGCAGGGCAGTGGGTAGATGCTCTCCCCGGTCGTCCCTTTGGCCCTGGTCTTCCTGTGGCTCACTGAGGGGACAGTGTCTGTATCCGTCCTGAGATGCTCTGGGAGGAATACCAATCAGGAGCTCTGCAGGCCTCCTCTGCCTCCTCTGAGCCCATGAACGGGACGGTTTGTTCACTGTTGTCGACCGTGCCAGCGCTCTTACCCCATGAGTGTGTTTATTTGAGAGGCAACAGACAATGTATGTATAAAAGAACGGGCCGGACTCTCCAAGAAGGCTTACCACGTTGGTGCATATTTAGTCAATCAGAAGGTTCCAATGGCCTTTCTGTGTGTCCAGATATACAGTTTGTTATCGTGGTTTGTCTGTGTCTATAGGCTTCATTTCTCTGCCTCTCTTCATGGGATTCACCGTTCTGTTTTTTTCAATCTTGAAAGACTCGAGACAAAGATAAGACATCGATTGGGGACTAATAAATGTATTGCCTTTAAACATGAATGTTTGTTAAGCTCGTGGCAATTAGACCCCGACAGGAATACTGCATAACGTTTGCAGAAGGGAGTTTGATGGAAATGATGAGCTTGCAAAACGCCTTGGGGCAGAGCCAAAGATGTGACGTGATACTCTACTGAATAGGCTGTGATGGGGAGGAGGTGGGTTGCAGTCAGAACTTACGCTTAAAGATGCAGTCAGTGATTTTTTCCAGATGCATTTTTTTTAAATATTGCGGGTTGACGTCCCTAAAGACTTAAAAGTAGTCTAGTTTTCATGTGTTTTCAAATAGTATTGGAATTAACCAGATGCCTACAGTCTCCATAAATAAAAAAAATACATGTTGGAGCGGACCGATAAAAATAAACCAATGGGATTCGTTCATCCCCAACGAACCAATGAGATGCGTTTACCCCCTTCACCCTCTTCCTGTTTCTCGTGAGTGCGCACACCTGAGTTATCAGATTATTTTCTAAAACCTAAAATGGCTGAACAGAAAAGGCCAATACCACATTTGCCACCCACTCTCCCTGTTGTGACAAAGAAAAGAAAATGCTGGATGTTTGGTTTGGTCGAGAGGCGAGGGGAGGGGGGAGTGGTTTCCAGTTGGTGCTACAGCAAAGCTAACAACATCTTTAAGCTTCATTTGCATGGATTTGAGGAAGATGTAGGATCAATCCAAAAAAACAAAAGCTGCTGTTTCACGCGGTGTCATCTTCTTTTTGTTTCAGTATTGGCCAAATAGTCTCTGTGTGTTAGTTGTGTGTGAAACATTGTCAGTTTGCCCAATATGATCCACCTATTTTATAATTTTCTGACCGAGCTGCTGGTGGCAACTTATGGACAATTGCAGGCTTTGTTCTTTTACTCTTGTTCTTTGGTGTGAAAAACAATTGGGGCAGACAGACTTTTCCTGTTATATCTGTCTGACTTTAGTTGACTTAGTATTTGCATCAGAACAGTAAGTTCCTTTTCTGGCTAATACTGTTTGTTTGTCCCACACCCTGAGGTTATGTGGTTTCTTCTCACACAAGTCTAAGCGCCGCATAGATGAGTTTCTTATGCAAAAGACGGCCTTAAGCAGCGCGAGGAATAAGAAATTGAATCGCTAACTAGATCATTGATCCGACCTCTGACTGCAGAGCAAGATAAGCAGTTTCTCCCCTCTCCCCACTTGGATTGCAACAGAATTTAATCTCTCTTTTCTGTTTGAAAACTTGAGTAAATTGTCATAAATTGAACGTCTTCTATCCCGTTAAGTGGGTCAATCTCCTGGACAGACGCTGTATGATATGTAGGACAGGGCGGGGGGACGCGGGGCTCACTCAGACCCTAAAAACCCTCATCTCTGGAGCTTGTCTGCTGCTGTACATCTACTTTGTTTTCTTCATGATTTTGATCAATTGTTCTTGTCTCTTGCTCTATCACTCCTGCGTGAAAACTTCCCTCACATTTTGTCAGTTTAGTTGAATTGATTTTTAAATGGGCTCAGTGTATGGGGTTGGTTTGAGTTTCAATTGAAAGAACAAGGAAAGGTTTTAGTTTTTACCAACAGCACATTACACTGCACATATCCACCATCTCTTTGGCCATATTCAAGCTCTAACTTCAATAAGATAAGAAGACTTTTTATTTATCCCACAGACCAGAAATGCCTGTGTTGCAGCGCACATACAGGAGAGTAAGTAAGAGCAAACAGAATAGAACACAATATATGAGCAATTAGAAATGTCGTGAATTAGCAGGAAACAGATGGACAAAATAGTTAAAGTGAACACTTTTTATGTGCAATATGTCCAATTGCAATATTTCTGCCCAACATGGCTATTTTCAATGTCTTCAATGTGTGTTTCAAAAGTGACATTTTGTGTGTTACGATTTTTAAAACGTGTACATTTCCCACAAATGTCAGAACAATTTCATAGAATTCTAACCTATTGTACAACAACATAATTTCTAGTAGAAATAAGAGATTCACTATACTGTTTAAAAGTATATAAAGACACACATTCTTTCTTCCAGTTTGAGAGTTTAGGTTTATATAGATTATTACAAAGATCAGGAAATGATGCTTCTGTCCGACAACAAGAGACAATTCCCAAATCGTAAATTTTTCTTGTTTGGGAATAATGGGAGACTTTGGTTTGTTGTTTGGTTCGTCATCATCTAGCGCTAATGTTATCTTGTTTTCTCGGCTTCAAACACAACATTAAAAATACACTGGTCAAGTACAGTTTTTATTGAATCCGTGATCCGCACCTCCCCGTCAGTCGGCACTCCCCTGTCATAACCTGGGTCACCGCTCTGCCCTGAAGCATATGCCACGTTCCAGCTCTGTTTTTCTGTTTTGCCCGTATCTTTTCCAGCTTCTCTCATCCCTAAAGACCTGGTGCCTGTCTCCACCTCCACCGCGACCCCGGAGAGCCCCCCGTGAGCGTGCGGAGGAGTGGAGATGGAAAAGTAGGGCAGCCCTTCTTCAGATTTGATTCATTTAGTGAACTCGCTCGACCAGAACAAACTCTCATTTTCTCCAGCGGTTTTTAAAGTGGCTGAAACGTTGATGCCAGAGGAGGAGGAAAATTCGTTCACAATTAGTTTCCTACTTTTTCGTTTTGCAACATCTGGTTTGGGTTAGTGAGTTATGTGAGACTCCCGTGAATCAGATCTCTCAGCGATGACTTACTCCCCATTTTATCAGCTACGTAAAACATTTTGGCCTGACACCAATTACTACAGCTGCATGACTAACGCGAATCTTGAAAATACAATCTTTGTGATTATTCCATTCAGCATAAACCATTGTCAAAAATCCTTTTTCCTGAAAGCCCCAACTCGGCCCAGGCTACAACATCAAGTTTGTTCAATGAATCAAGCTTTTTGAAAATATAAGAAATGTCAAAATACTGAACGAGACGCCAAGATATTGTTTATTTTATTCATTTATTGGACAGGGACAATGTAGTCATAGTTACGGCAGGAAAGATGCAACTGATGTGACACATACACTGTGTAGCTAATGCTAATTTTCAACACTTCTCCTCTCCCTGGTTGAGCTTTTCCCTACAGTTCAACACATTATACAGAATGAATAGAATAAACACATATTTACAACTATGATCTAACATTAAGACACTCCCACCACCAATGTAAAGATACATTCTGCCTTCTCACAACAACTATTACATTTGAGCTGGTCTGTACTATTCTTTTATGATCATTAGGGATGGAAATTATCACTTAATTTCGCAAGGGCAGATATCACTTTTTGCCATATTGCATCCCAGTCCTACCTCTAACATTTGCAGAAACCGTAGTCTTGTCATAATTTGCTCTACCTTTCTCATACTGAACCAGCTTTTAACTACACAAGAGCATTAAAACATTTCACTGGTCAGGATCACTCAACCCGCTTCACAGTTTGATGTGTTTTCCATTCTCTTCACTTGACTCACGGCGATGACAGAAGTGCCCCTTCTTCTGGCCCCTAATGCTACAGCAGAGTATGAGCGACGGCCCATGCTCAGCGCCTTCAGGGAATCTCTCTCCGTTCCACCACAGCAGAAACTGCCCCAGGCCCATACTGGACGTCGAGTTGAACAAAAGCAC
Source organism: Pomatoschistus microps (assembly GCA_029875035.1). NCBI lineage: Eukaryota > Metazoa > Chordata > Actinopteri > Gobiiformes > Gobiidae > Pomatoschistus > Pomatoschistus microps. The sequence continues at coordinate 8,659 of JAPMNZ010875507.1, forward strand.
TTGTGTCGTTGTTTAAAAAAGCTTTTTAAAACGGTAACCTGAGCAAACGCCACTTCTCCTCATAAATACAGATGCAGGTTCCGTGCGTGTGACAAACAGGTTTGACAAAGACTGGATTATGTTTAAACCCAGTTGTTTGGAAAGATATTGTTTGCTCTCTGGAAGAATAGGATTGTGATTGGTGGCTTGGCTCAGCAGCTTACGCGTCAGCCCAGTGAATGCATATGTTGTATTGTTTCATCAGTGCTCAGCAGGGACAGAGCAGAGGTAGGATATGACCACAAAGTGTGCCTTTTTCTCCGCACAGAAAGACTCCAGTGTTGAGATGGACAGCCTGCGTCGGTGAGGGATGGGGTGGGCAGGCCACAGAGCCTCAAAGATGTTGGAACACTTCTAGGAAGAATCACCAATTGTCTTCCCACTTTACACTTTACGTCGGACTATCTGAATTATACACGAAACATTATCATAGAGATGAATGGGAGCCATGCAGGGGAAATGGTCACAGAAAGAGAGCATATTCAGAGTGATATTTGATAGCAGCATATGCCAGATCTGTTTTTTTCATTTTTGTTTCCAGCGTCTGCCACAGAAACACGTTTGACTGGTTGGGTGTGACATCATAGTCCTGACAGTACTAGGAAGTCGCTTGTGTAATTGTATTACTCAAATCCAACTGAACCTGTTGTGTGCTGAATATGAGTTTCTGATGTGGCTCTTCTGTGATGTCGTAAGACAATGTTCCAGTGTATGGTATACGTTTAACCCTGTTTAGGTTAACACCCGCTTTTATGTTTCTTTCATTCAACTGTAGAAGTTCATGTGTGAGGCCATTGTATTGTAACAGGCTTTGGTGATAAGCTGGATTGCAGCTCGCTCCTATTTGCTCAAAACTTTCAGTGTTACGTTTGCTTAGGATTAGAGCTTTAGTTTGTCAGCCCCCTGTATTTGTAGTACATGTTGTAACAGTACATGTATTATCTATTATGTTTTTCTTAACCCTATATGATTAGTAAGATGTAATAACACGTCGAGAAGCCATTGTTTTAACCATGTATCAGACGGAAGTGGTCTACATCATTTTCCATCATGTTAATTTAGCATTTACCCAATTTCCTAAATAAATGGTTCAGCATGCTTCTTCAGTCTGTTCTGCCTAGTTTCCGCTTTGTGCATTGTTAATAGATTCTTTTGTCTGTTCAGAACATTTCACTTCCCTTATTTGCATCCCAGATGAGGGCTAAACTTTCCATGAGACAGAAAGACGGTGATGTTGAGCTGTTAAGAAGAAAATGACAATTTCCAGTAAAAGCAGACACTGTCTGGCAGGAGGATTTCCTGGGCTTGTGTTATTATTAATGACCTACATTACATGGCTGTGCCCCACTTCCTTCATTCAGTTTAATAGCAATAATCTGAATGTTGTCATCTGTGCTCAATACTGTAAACAAATGGGATTACAAATGAAGCAAATGTGCCTTAAGAGCATTACAGGGACATGCAGATGGTTGTTGGTGACAAGGCAAAACATTTTACATTAGTCTCATTAGAATTCCCCAGGATGAAATGTTGACAGCGCAGCCATAATATATTAGTCATTATTAGCACATTATTATTGCTTAGAGTGAGTCGAAACCTATATCTCCATGGGGTCTAATTCTGCATCATTATTACAGCTTGTTGCCTTTCTCACATTAGAGTTTGTATTGATTCATATTTGTCTGTCCCCATCTCTGCCCACAGATGGACCGGAGTGCTGAGGCCAGTCTTCTGGGCATCTCGTCAATGCGCCGGGGCTCCTCCGACAACAACCTGGACTTAGACTTCGACGGCGGCAGCAGCTCGTCGTTGACCGGTGAGGTCCATCGAAGCCGCTCCTGTTTGGACAACCTGCAACAGAAGATCCTCAAAGTCACAGAGCAGCTGAAGATCGAGCAGACGGCGCGGGACGAGAACGTGGCCGAATATCTGAAGCTGGTCAACAGCGCGGACAAGCAGCAAATGGGCCGAATCAAACAGGTTTTCGAGAAGAAGAACCAGAAATCGTCTCAACACATCGCGCAGATGCAGAAGAAGCTGGAACAGTATCACAAAAAGATGAAAGACGGCGAAGTCCAGCTGACCACGCCTCCGCACCAGCCCTTGTTCAAGCACAGCACCATCCCCAGGGAGTCGTCCAGAGAGCTGCTGAAGGACATCACGGGCAGCGGGAGACACCCAACCATGGACAAGATCAAGACCATCGGGCCCGGCGTCTCTCTCTCCCCGCCGTTCTTCTTCAGCAAGCCCAGGGACATCGCCAATCTCATCCGGAATAAATTTGGCAGCGCCGACAACATCAACCACCTCAAGTCCCCCGCGGAGTCCAGCTCTCCCCTCCCCACCGATGGAGCCTCCAAGGGCCTCAGCAGCAGCACGTCCATGGTCGGAAAACCCAAATATCCCAGCGACGACGAGTGCTCCTCGGAAAGCGCCTCCATCTCGGACAGTAACGGGATCTCCAGGGGCGGGCAGGGGCGCGCACAGGTCCCGGGGCAGGAGCAGCCGAGCGGGGCAGAGAGCCACGCCAGACTGGCCCTGTGTCTGGAGGAGACCCGGGAGATCAAGGAGTCCCAGGGGCAGCTGGAGGAGGACCTGGACGAGCTGAAGGCACAGTTCAAGAGGGAGTATGACTCGCTCCATGAACTGCTCGTGGAGGAGAAGTACAGGTAGGAGGTCGTTTTATTATATACGCCACGAAACCAAAGATCAGACTTTATCAGTGTTTATCTTGATACAGCTTACTCAACCGGCCGAGTAGATAAATCCTGGGGTTTCGGAGTTTGATAAAGCGTTTTTTTTTATCCCTTATACATATCACTTTGTTTGCAATTTTTTGGATTTGAATATTTTATTTTGAGCTATACAAAATCATGACATTCTCAGTACCTTCTTACATGGGCAACAAAAGAATGAAGAACACAACAAAAAAGGAAATGTGGGGATTTGTTCAACATATACACTTGCATTTGGACTGAAAAAACCTGCACTACTATTGACACTGTTTCTTGATTGCCACTTCTTATTGTACATAATATATCCTGCATTTAACATGTTTACACATTTCCTTCTTTTGCACAATCTTGAGTGATTCTATCAATGTCAGATGTGACGTACATTTCTCCTCTGTGAGATCAATAAAGTATATATAATCTTATTTTATTATTTAAAAAAGGAAAGAAGAGTTTGCCTCCAAAAAGGAGTGGGAAGAAGAAAACTTATGTGCTCCCACCTCCTGTTCCTACATTTCTTTACTTGGCTTAGTTCCTGGTGTCTTTCTATATACATAAAGATACATGCATTCATATATACACCTACAGTACATATACATAGACTCATACTTATATACAGCAATCCTTTTTAAACAATTGAGAATGTAAGATTATAATGTCCCTGTTCATTTGTTTCATTCAGTTTTTCCCATTGAAATGAAGTTTTTTATTCCTTTGTCTTCCTCCAGGTATGAGCATCTGGAGGACCAGCTGAACGACTTGACCGAGCTCCATCAGAACGAGATGACCAACCTGAAGCAGGAGCTCACCAGCATCGAGGAGAGAGTGGCCTACCAGGCTCAGGAGCGCGCACGTGACATACAGGTGCACTTTTTAATCGTCCCGTCATGAAGTCTGTCAAAGGCTCTGTTCATGTCACAAATATCATTCCCACTATTTTTGTAGATTCACACTTATGTTCAATCCATTAATCAACTTTTGTTTGTAGAGCGCAATTCCTACACAGGGCAACACAAAGCGCCTCACAACCCATCTCACATCAGGCATAAACATTTAAAGCTACAAAAACATTTTAAAAAAAATTATTTAGAAATACTGTAAAAAAAAACATTAAGATCACAGGATATAATGAAAACGAAGAATATTAAAATCAGGAAGTAATTAAAAACCATAAGACCACAGCGTAACTAAACTGTTTTTTAACCTGGATTTGAGGAGATTCCGCTCTCACATTTTCAGGAAGATTTTGGCTGCATGAATCTGAATTGCTGCCTCCCCATGTCTGGTCCTGACTCCGGCACCAGCGCGAGGCCACTTCTCATATTGCATGTTATGAGTCATTTTTTGTTGCATGTTTTTCCAAGTTCTGCTCAAATATCAGACACTCAGATGCCATTTGGTTCCATCTGGTTTATTCCTGATCAGTTGTGAGCAATTTGTGTAATTACGCGTTGAAATGTCAGCCCCTGCCTCGTGGCGAATCCTCCATAACTCTCCTCTCCTCTCCTCTCTAACTCCTCTCTCCTCTTTAACTCCTCTCATATCTCTCCTATTTATCTCCTCTCTCCTCCTCTCCCATTTATCTCCTCTCTCCATCTCTCCTCTTTAACTCCTCTCTCCATCTTTCTATCTCTCCTCTCTCATCTCTCCTCTCTAAC
>JAPMNZ010875637.1:0-23355 GCA_029875035.1 Pomatoschistus microps
TAATCTTGCGACTCATTTTAGATTATGGACAGCTTCCTTATTATGCTAAGGCTAGAGATTTTATTGTGTGTGATTTTATTTAGTAGAGAGTAGTATAGACCTGTGTTCATTAATCTTATCCAGTGCTGTGTTCGCATCTGCTGTGGAAAAGTCTTCCTCTGTTCATTAGCTCCTTCATTGGAGGTTTTTGGCCTTGGCTTTTAACACCAAATTTTACTTTTGACCTGTTTTTGTATGTATTGTATGTTGTTTGCTTGTATTTTGTATCTTTTTGTGCCTGTGAACCCCTTTGGGCAGCTGGTGTTGTTGTAAATGTGGTAAATGCGCTATACAAATAAAGCTGACATTGACTCTGACATTGTGTTAATTTACCTTGTGCTGTGTGCTCATTCCTACTGTTCTGTAACTGGTGATGCAACACTGAAATCTCCCCACTGTGGGACCAACAATCTCACGTCTCAAAAGAAGCTCAAGCAATGGCCATAACGTCCTGTTAATAGATTGTTGCTAGAATCACCACAGAAAATAACAGTCTGGGAAAGAGAAAAAAAAGCATGCACTGAGGCAGCTCGCCGAAGGGCAGCCTGCCAAAAGAGTGGGAGCGAGCAGCACAGGCACACACAGGCAGAGAGAGACGACTGGGGAAGACGGGGCAGGAAAGTCCTTACATAGCCTACAGGAAGAGCTGTGTCAGGACAGGAAGCTCCATGTATGGGCACAGAGGTTTCCTGGCTGGCTGGAAGACTGACATTTCCTCCAGTGGCTGGCTTGTGGAGAAAGGATCAGATACAGGCTTCAGGGAGCGTGCAGGAGTGGTGGGCCGTGAGCCGGGTGCGGGCTGGGCTGGGCCTCTTTACAGTGCTTTAGGTTTCTATTCTGTCCTCGTGCAAACTCTCACGGCCAGAAGTGCATCATTCTCTTACATAAAAAACGCAATCAATGCACATTTTGGCAAGAGCATAAGACCACAATGTAAGTGCTGACAAAATCACAGCCTAACAAATAAACAAGCCCGGTCCTTAACCCTTTAATGTTCACTCCTTGAAAAAAGCAATTTTGGATTTTCTCAGATGTAGATGACACTAATAACATGAATAATTTGTTTTTAAGTTTGTTTGGTTTTTTAAGACAAACAAACATAGGCCTTTACCAAATAGTTTAAATGCAGCTTGATGGTTAAAGTGCCTAAAACCAAGTAAGATGCCCCAAAGAGGTGGATTTCAGTTCCAAGCTTCAAGTAGATAAAGTAACTCAAAAGATGATCCATGAGAGGGTTAAACGAGCCCTGTCCTTTTTTGAGAGAATAATTAACTCAAATTTAACCGTGCGAGAGTGAAAGTCCAATCACTTCCTGTTAGTCGCTTGCAGCAGGAATGTCTCAGTTAACTGGGGACAGAAGTGGTAGTACTCAAATAAAAACATGTATTTATCTGAAAATATGCGTAGAGTATAGTGACATGTGGGGGTCATCAGAGGTCAGAAGTGCCCACTGAACTCAAAGTCTCTCTGCTGTTACAAGACAGAACCTTGTGAAGGATATACTGAATAATTTAACCATTTCAAAAGCTATTATATCACGTGTTGTCATGGCAATATGACCCTAAGTGTGTTATGTTGTCTGTAAGAAAGCAACATTCTCTTCATGTTTTGAAAAATGTATTGAACGCAAAAGTACACGGACCGAACGATACGTCACTGTAGTAATTATCAAGATTTTTTGTTAGATGTTCCTTGTCGATGCAGAAGGCTCTAAAGACAGTGATGATCCGGGATATCTAATGACATGTTTGCACATATAATAACATTTATATGTGTTATTTAGTTTAGTGTACTATTTGGATCCCAATTCGCTGAAAGCAAAAGCATTTAAAGCCGAAAAGCTCAAATATTAAAAGTAGATTCAACACTTTCAGTCGTTTACAGGTCACTCATCTCTAAACAAGAAGACACTTTGACAGTTTCATGCTGGATTTCTATGAGAGGAAGGCAATGCATTCTACCCTTTCATGGTTCTGTTTATAAAAGGGAATTTAAAGAGTTAGTGAGTGCATTGGCAATTAAAAAACAACCTTCTGAGGCCTGTCGAGTATGGAAGTCAAAATATAATTTAAACTAACTAAATACAAACTTTGGTGTTTTCCTTTTTATCATTCTCCAGGGATAAGAAAGTATACAGTAACAGCTGAACTTTGAACCTGCGCAGATTTCTAGGACTTACAAAGTGAAACCAATATACTGACTCATTACATGGAAAGCGAGATATGACAAGAATTTTGTTATAATGTTGATTATCATGGCTTACAGTCCATTTTCAAAAATATATATATATATTTCTGAGATGTTTTTTGGGGGGTTTTGGCTTGATCTCACTTTGCGTTTAATATGTCTGTCAAATATTAGTTTCACATTATAAGCTGATTTATTGAAATAAAGGGATTTTTCAACGATATTCAAATGTTCCAAGTTTCCCCTGTACCTGTAATAACCAATTTAATGCTAGTGGGACAGCTCTGTGCATAATACTAATACATACTGCGTTTTTCATGACACCCAAAGACTTAACATGACTTTACCCATTCACTCCATGCACAGTATTGGAAAACTGCAACTGAAGCCACAGATGTCCTGGGGCAGACTGATAAAAGCGAGGCAACCAGTCAGTGCTTTCGGCCCCTCCAAACACAACCTGTCACACACACACACACACACACACACACACAAGACTCATTCTAGGCAATGTGGGTGAAGTGTCATGCACTTTAAAGCCGCAGTCGCCCTACTGTGGCCCCTGGTGTTCACTGAGGTCTCCCATCACAGAACTAAGAAAGCTCTGCCCTGCTCAGCTCCTGAGCTCCAAATCAAGTACTTCCCAACACTCCAAGCAAAACATTATTGTAAACTGACAACACTGTAGCGGGGTGACAAACACACCGATGCAAAAGTTCTTTCACCTTCAAGCAAAACTTAAAGCGAGTTTAGTTGTACGGCACAGTTCACACACAAGACAACTCAAAGTGCTGAACAAAACAAGATAAACACAAAACAAGACATCACAGTCATAAATAATCGCAGTACATTAGAAATAGTAAAGATAAAATCCCTCAGTTGTCTGCACAGCTAAACAGAACTGTTTTTAACCTGGATATGAACATTGTCGGAGAATAATCCTGTTTCACATTTTCAGGAAGACAGCTCCAGAATTTAGCTGCATTAATCCAAAATGCAGCCTCCCCATGTTTAGATCTGACTCTGGGCACCAGCAGGAGGCCAGACCCTGTGCTCCTCAGAGTCCGAGTATGGTTCAAATGGCACTAACAAGTCTTGGATGAACTTAGAGAGAGACTTAGAGCTGCGGAAAACTCTATTCTCATCATCAAATTAGCTTAATTAGCTTAAACAACTCAACTTAACTTGTCAAAAAGCTGTTTCTACATGTTGCCTGCCTGGGTTAAAGCTGGGGCTTGCTGTGGTCAAGACTTGTGACTGGAGTGGGGCAGTAATAACCTGTCATCTGGTTGGTATTAGGCGCTCTAAAAAGCCCACACCAACAGTTGACAGAGCTGACAGAGGGTGACACGCACTCCCCTAAATGAGGAGTGCACCGTGAGGAGGTGACACCCGCAGAGTCCCCTGCTTACACTTAATGCCTGTTAGGAAGCCAGCGACACACGTGCGAGGGGAGACAGAGGATGGATATGACAGTTTTGGAAATATTCTGTAAATCAGCAGGAAATGAGACTGTTTCCTCAAAAACAGATGCTAATCGGAGAGCTTCCCTTGGGATCAGAAAAAAAAAACTTAATGATTTGAGAAAAGCCATTACGACATGTGTGTGCGGTGGGTTTAGCAGAAGCTCACAGCAGGTACCGCGGCCTCTCCCTCCCTCTGCTCCCCAGGCGAAGCACACTGATGACATCAACTAGTGTGAAAGTGCCCATTAGTTCCACCTCATCACTGTGGGACAAATATAGCAGCGCGGGACTTTGATCAGACGCAGAGGACAGCTGTAGTGAGGGGGCGACGGAGGAAACCTGGCCATGAAGAAGATGATGATACGCTGCATTCACTGAGCGCCTCCTCCCAGATTCTGTCTCCCACAGCCCCACATCACGCTGTCAGACCTGGGAGCACAGCGGCCAGAGGAGGCTCTCATTAATCGGCATTGTTCTGCCATCGGAAGGTTGTCTCAACAAAAAGAACAATCTATTTTTGGTTTTTATGAGATATAACTGAGATATGTCTTTTGAATAACTGAGAGACTTGTTATGACCCTCCACAGTTCCTCAGGTTAAATCTTAAAAATTTGATCACATCTGGAGAAGGTGGCGCTCCATAAGAAGAGTGGTCCGACACTTTATCGGACCTCTCCCCTCTGTGATGTCACACCTGCTGCTGAGCGCTCAGGCCCAGAGTGCACCGCTGCAGCAGCTAATGGTGTTGTTAGCGGTGTAGTTCCTCTTAAATCTAATTCATACCTTTACTATATATTTAATTGTATAGCACCACCTTGCCACACATGTACCTGCTCTGCAAGCTGTGCTTTTCAATCCAACCTACTGTGATGATGTCACATGCACAGGGCAATAGAAATGTGCAGTGTACAAGGCCTCAGCCTAAAACACGGACTCCTTTGGCTGCAAGTATCACCAGGATCACCAGGATCACCTGGTGCCACAAAATCACCAGGTTCCACAGACAGAGTTTTGTGTCACAGCACATTAGTCCAGGAATCAAAGATCTCTGATCGCACAGTTATGTAGAGGGATTCTTCCACTGACTTTAGAAACTGGGAGGTTCTCCCAGATCCCTGAATAGACTGTGCTTTGTGTGAACTGAATGAAGTGGAAAGTGAAGTGTTTTTTTTACTGTTTTATAGTCTTTTTTAGAAAGAAACATCATGAAATGTCCACTCACAATCCTGAACTGTTCTGGTGCAGTGATTGTGTAAAGCCGGGAAGAAGCGGAAAACGGATTTATTTAAATGAGAGCATTTGTGTTTTTAAATGTTTTTGTTAATGTGCCTGGAGTTGGCCTGTATCTTTGCATTTGTGCTAATGATGTCTTACAAACATGTGTGTGTGAAAGCGTGTGTGTGTGTGTGAAGGCGTGTGTGTGTGTGTCTGTGTGTGGGTTGGGGTTGTGTGTATTAGTATTTCTTGCTGGCAGTTTGCCCTGTGCAGGTGTCTGGTGCTGGACAGCTGCAGCGTTCTGACCGAGGGCACATCTGACAGGCCTTTTATCACACAGTCTTTTCTCTGAGCTTTAGATGCACTAAAACAACACAGACATAAACTGATCAACTTCTGAGAAGTGAGTTTTTAGGTATGGTTCTAGTACTAGTAATACTAATGGTTCTTCTTGAACATGAATCCATCAAACTGCTGTACGAGTCAGAAAACCAACACACAGCAGCATCTCATCTTTTTGGTCAGTTAAAAACGTTTCTAATGGATTGCTATTCGGAACATTTACAAAGATGTACAGTGGTGAACCATATAAGTTAGTGATGAAAGATGATGGCTGTTATTTCAGTCTTGTCTCTGGCAGAGCATTCATCAGACACACAAAAGAATAAATAACTGGAGCCCACTTGTGCTTCAGCACAAAGACTTATGAGGACCTGTTTGCATTTCAGAGCCACGAGGTGTGCGCACATCTCTGGTGTACTTGATACAGAGTTTAAGATATGTCATGCGTGGAGCCACTTAAAGCTGCATTGTTTTGTTGTGTGTTCAAAGCCATATACTTCAATCGAGCAGAGCTTATTAAGTAGAGCTAAAGTTGCCACCTGTAGATTATAGTAGATGTGAAGTGTCAAAATCTCTTTTGTGCCACAAATAATTTCAAAGAGGTTTGCAATCATATCACTGCTGCATCTCTAGTGCTCTGAACAGCGCACACACAGGGAGGTTTTACACAACGCTCTGACAACAGGATTATTACTAACTTTTGTTTGTTCAGTGACTTATATGTGCTACATCTGTTATCCGTCTTCAAACCTCAGCTTCTTTACATGATTATGCTGCTTTCTGCTGAAACTCAACCTTGAGAAACGCCAATCACGTTTCCTCAACAACATTTTTGGGCTGAATGGTGCAATCTGCCTGAAATGTTCCAACCTGGAGGACTGGATATGATCAGTTTAAATATATCCTTGTTTTCCCCAAAGACTCCACAGGTGTCAGGAGCAAGAGGCAGAACAGTGTTGTCTGTGATGAGATAAAGCAGTGTCCCAGTGAGCCACAGCCCTCAGAACATGAGATCAGTGGAGCATATTCAAAAGTCATTAGAAGTGCTCCTGTCACAGTCTTGTGATAGAGAAGCAAGCCTTTAGCTACTCCACGTGTCTCCAGTGTCTCTGCTCCCATGTCCCAGAGCCAAAGGCAATGATGCTGGGCAATGGCCACTGGTGAGAGGATTCCATGTTTTTCCTCGTGGCGCTCCTCTGTGTCCCGGGACATGTTTGGAGCAGAGGGCAGAGGAGGGGATCGCTGCCCGCCCCGGAGGCCCTCGCTCACTCTGTAACTTACATTAAAGAAAGTTCTAATCACTGCGGGGACTTGGCCAATGATGTGCTTATCAAACGGCATATTTCAAAAAGGCATCTTAAAAGGCCCGAGGGCGAAGAGGCAATAAGAGCACATTTGTATGTGGATGAAAGGGAAAAGTGTAGACAGACCTTGCATCAGAATACAGAGGGGGGGATCATTAGCATCCCCAGCAAAATATGCACAAGCAGAGGGAGCGAGCCGCGTCACAGTCCTGTTATTGGTTTTTACGGCTCCCAAAAAGAATGATAGAACAAATACATTTTTAAACAAAAGCCATGCTCATGATGAAGGGGGGACACAGGGGGCCTCAGGTGGCCCCACTCTGTGGGCGTGAGAAGCCACAGCCCTTCTCCATAAAGCACAAAGAGTTTGGGGCTTTGATGTGCCCGGAGAGGAGATAACGGACGACACGTTCCTTGCACTTTGAGAGCCACAGTCTGGCCGTCCTCCATGTTTTTGCATGAGGTCTGTGACAAACGCACCTCCTCTTCTGCATGGACTGGACTCAGCTATGTGCGCAGGCGAGCAGGGGAATGACAGAACTGCTTTGGCTTTAAGAAACAAAAAGAATAGTTTGAGATCATGGCCAAATAATAAACATCATGAATGTATTTAAGCAGATTCCAACTAAGTGGGAGGAGCCAATCTATTTAGACCTTGCATATATGCCAGGTGTGCGGCCTGTTCTGGAGATTCACTCTCCAGGTTGTCTTTGGAGAAAGAACATGTACATTTTGGGAGCACAGTAAAGAAATCATCATCTTTTTGTGGAAAGATTTTGGAGGTTTGCGTTCGTTTTTCTCTCACTCGATGCTACTTTACCTCACAAATGGAATGTTGTCCACTTCAATTAACGTACTACACGATGTACCTGTGCCTAGAACTGGATTTTACAGAATTGAAATTTAAGGGGAAAGTTTTATAAAAAATAAATTCATATTTTGTCAACCTTTTGGTAAAATATAACCATTAACCATTAAACTGTGAAATGTGTCCCTCTTATACTCCTGAGCCACGAGGTGTGCTCGTATCTGGTGTAATTGAAACAGAGTTTAAGATATGTCATGCTTGGAGCCACTTAAAGTCAAAAGCAACACTCTTATGAACCAGGACCAAACTCACAAATAAAATATTCTAAACATTTCCTAAAAGGGGATTATACGTGGTTTCCGCCTGGAGCTTGTTGTCTTATTACAGGTCCCTCAATCTCTGCCTCAGCTGTGAAATGGGAATTGGGGAAAAACTAAATTTGGTCACACTGTCAAATAGATCCTTCAGACACCAGCTTTACCAGGGTTTATATTAACACAGGAAATGTAGACTGACTTTCTCTGTGCAGGAATTGTCCCACTTATAATGTCACTGTAGTCCAAAACTACAGAGCAATAGCTTCGTAAAGATTCGAACCATTGTACCTTTTGTTACTGTAGTTTGGAGACGTGGAGTGGAGTAAGAGGTTAAAGATTATACATCAAGAACAGGAAAATAAATAAAATACATTTTGAATTTTGACTTTTTTGACTTATATTGAACTTTTACGACACAAAGCGTTAAGGTAAATGTGAAAATACCATGAGCACCACTAATAATACGCTACAATAGTCCCATCAGTGGATCCATGGACTGCATAAACTGCTTATAATGAAGTTTTGTCACCTGGGAAGATTTACGTTCACAATGCTGACTGCAGATGGACCGTGAGTGTTCAGATATGTGTTTCGTGGGAGCGTTTACAGAAGATAATGTTTGCAAACTTTGCACAATTCAGACATATTATTCGCCTATGGATAGTTTTACCTGACAATACAAGAATACGCAATGTATGGACTAAAACAGAGTTTATACTGCAGGCAACAATAACCATCAGATCCAGTTCTGAAAGCAAATTTGAGTTTAAAAGAGCAGTTTTAGTCACTGTCTCGCTCCTTTGATATTGCATACTGTTTCTCTGTATTCTAATTTAGACATGTTTGCATAAAAGGATTCTTATCATGGGATTATGTTGCAAGAGAGTGTTCAATGGCTGAGTACCTGCAACTGCTTTTTTTAGTTTCAAACAGAAAATAATTTCTCGTCTTTGGAATTGTACCAATAAATAATGGAGCAATAAAGCTGTTATTACAAGCTGCTTCAAACCAACAGCTGGAAAACCTCTGGGCACTTGTCATTGTCGCTGTCATAGCTGCACGTTGGGCACGGAGTATGTCTTACCCGTTTTATCTGTTATGTTTATTAGAATAACCCAGCTCATGTTTGTAATTATAACAACGTCAACCCCCACAAACATCAAACAGTGGTACAATATCTCAGTCTAACTCAAATATCAAATTGATCCAAATCAATCAAGGGCAATGACAAAGATCAAAAATGAAATGAAGAATCTGATTAGCGTGCTATCTTCAAGAGCGTTTGCGGAGATAAGCGTGTCACACTGTCATAGGCATGGGAGGCATGCTCAGTGCTGTTCTGAAGACCACGACAGGATGAGATGAGTGTTGGGATGTGTTACCTTCAATGAGTTGTGTCTGTATCATGAGATGGTATGGAAAACTAATAGAAACACACAAGTATGAAAACAAATAGCATAACATAAAGTCATTTTTTTTATTTATTTTTTATTTCTGGAAGGATATCTTGTACACCAAATATCCCATTGGCAGTTAAGCGCATTCAATGTGTTTAGAAGCCAGAAACAGTCACTTGTTTTAACAAACACAAATACAAAAAAAAGATAACCACAAAATAATGAACTGCATGTAAATAACATACAAAAATCCCATGCCTACTCAGTAGGTAACTTTAACATTCCAGCTCTTGAAGATGTGGATATTTACACTTAGGTTTTACAAAAATATATTTGATAACTTTTGTCCTTTTTGCTTACATTCACATGAAATGAAGCGGTGCCCTCAGCGCTCTTCCCTTCTCTCCCTCTGAGTACAACTACATTCTGTAACAAAAATATTCCCTTAACCCTTAAGGCGAGATGCCGAGCATCTTCTCTCGTGCAGAGCCGCGTTACAACAGCAAGGCTTCACAAAGGCACCAATAACGGGAGCATTTGTTTTTGAAAAGGTTTTCTTTTCTCCATTTTCATATATCCAGGCGATATGTTACATGTGGTAGTACCAGTGGATGATATTTACAACAGAAACTAACATCACTCTTACTCATGCTTAAATACTAAGTGCTTTTATCGAAACAAAACGTATCACAGCATCACTATATAATAGAGAAAGAATGTAGAAAATATGGCCCTGTTACTTCAAATAATACAATGCAAATATGCCAATAAATTCACATCAATGGTACCAAAGGATGATGAAACAAAACATGGCACATGTACAATATACATACTGTAGCTTATGTATATCATCTGTCGCTGGTGCCTGCGCAGGCACTGAGCACGGCCACTGCTGGCATCGAGTCTGTCATTTGTACCTAAAGATTTGTCAGTGCTGGCTTCAACTCCTGTTTGTTCAACCTGTTCAGCATGTGAAGTGCTGCAGTTGCTTTACACATAGAAAAAGAAAATGTCCATTTTCAATGTATATTGTCTTTGCTCAGTCCTTGACACTTCTCGCATGTAAGATTTACCTAACACTGTACAAGGAGTACACACAAGTGCTTTTGGAGGGCAGACAAAGTTTTCTCAATGCTGGATTCTTCCACCTCAGAAAGACTTGAAATGAGTTTGTGAGTGGGAATAGTTTTAGCATATTTCAATTGTCCGAGGGGAGAGTGTGGTCTGCATGTCTGACAGAGGGGTAGCCACAGGGGAACTGTAGATGTTAGAAGCTATTGATGAGGGAAAAGACGACGCCACCTGCGATTGAAATGTATTGGACATGGAGACTGTGGGGTACGTGGTGGCTATTGATGGAGAGGGGTACGAGTGCACAGGAGAGGAGTAGCAGGAGGTGACAGGGGAGGGGTATGAGGACACTGGCGAGGGGTATGAGGTGATTGGGGAGGGGTAGCTGGAAGCTGGGGAAGCTGCCGACACAGGTGCTGCTGCTCCCACAGCTCCTGCCTTCTCTGTCTTCTTGTCCTTCTGCCGCAGGTGAATCTTAGTGTGCCTTTTTCTTTCGTCACTGCGAGCAAACTTCCGGCCACAGATCTCACAGGCAAAAGGCTTCTCTCCGGTGTGCGTGCGTATGTGTGTGGTCAGGTGGTCACTACGGCTGAAGTTGCGCATGCAGATGCGGCACTGGAAGGGCTTCTGTCCGGTGTGAATGCGGATGTGTCGAGTCAGTTCATCTGAGCGCGAGAAGCGGCGATCGCATGTTTCCACAGGACAGGCGTACGGCCGCTCGTGTGGAGGGGTCTTGCTGGGCCGTGTGGGGTACTTTCGCATGCGACTGGGCTTAATGAGCTGGGACGGGTATACACTCTTTAAGTCCTGGGAACCAGTCTGTGTGGCAAAGGCTTTGATGGTGGACAGGGGAGTTAGCGAGGGCTGGCTGGGCTGGCTCTGGAATGGTTTCTGGTCTGGGGGCACCAGACTGATCTCACCCTGCTGCTGAGGGAACAGGTAGTCAGGAATCATGGGCACTGGGAAGCTGCCGGGACAGGTCTTACTGTTGGGATAGGCAGGGGGAGGGTACTGCACTGTTCCCCCTGAGCTGAAGCCCTGGCCCTGGTCAGGGAAGATGTCTGAGTTGGGGCTGGAGTAGGCAGGGGCTGCAGTGTAGATGAGGTTGGACTCGCTGTGGTGGATTGCAGCGCTGAGGCTGGCAGCGGAGGATGAGGGGGAGGTGGCAGTGGAGGTGGAGACCGAAGCAGAGACTGAGGAGGACGAGGAAGGCGTTAGAGAGCTGCTGGAGGAAGAACTGGAGCTGGACTGAACACTGCTCATGAGGCCAGTGAACAGGCCCAGGATCGGCTCGGCCCACAAGCTGTTACTGCAGGAGGTGGCGGGCTCCAGCGTGAAGCGGCCCGTGTAGGAGATGGGCGGCAGCCTCTGAGTGGAGTATGTCTGCTCTGATTTGTCACAGTTGAAGGGGAGATCAGGTAATGTGTCTGTGGGAACAAAGAAATACAAGGCACATGAATCAAACTGCCAACAGAAAGTTTGTGACATTTTACTCACAAAACTTTTTTTATCCATCTAAATCTAAAAGGATGGGAAGTCATGAGCCAGCTAAGCATTTTCAACCTTCCCTGCTCTCAATCTGTCTCACATTTCTCACACAACACTCACATTCTGAAGCCCATCACTGAGCCTAAGGCGATTGATTACTGAAACTGCAGTTCAGCTGGTTTTAGGAATGTAATTTGAATTGAGCTATAGGAGTGTCTAGAGGCATGTGGTGACTGAGCAGTGCTGAAGTCTTCCACAAGTCCACTGGGATTAGGAGCTGCCGATGCATCACCTTTCCCTATATCCCTTATATATTTTAATATCAAATCAGCAGAAAAAAATAAGCATCTACCTTCTGTTTAAATCCCCCAGCAAAGACAGTGAACATAGTTTCTAAATTAAACAATGTACTCTGCTGTTCAATTATGTTTTAATTGTTTGTTTTGTTAGTTTGACAAACAAATATACTATAATTTAAAACTCTTATTAAAAAGTACTTGTTTATTTGGACAATGAACATGCATCAAGTATGAATATTTGTTAAAAATGCTTACCTCCGGTGAGGTGGTCATAGTGATCGCCAGGCTCTCCGGAGCCAAAGCCTGCACCTTCGGGTGCGGAGGCGGTGAGGAACGGCGTCCCCGCAGAGGTGAGCATCATCACTTCTTCCAGCTTTGGGTAGTTATCCATGGGAGAGTGAGGGAAGCTGAGGGGCTCAGAGATCTGCAGGGCTGGGAGGATCATCTCCGTCTTGGCTGCAGCCATGCTCTGGTGCTGGAGCTGCAGGCGCTCTCTGTGACTGTCTCACAGGTGCAGGAGGAATCTCAGTCCACACACTTCTGCTCCAGAGGATGCTCTCTCCTTAACTCTTCCCCAGCTGTCCGGCTGGTCTCACAGATGAATAAAAATCCACTTGTCTTTGCAGAAAAAATCAAGTGTCCTTTATGCACCTTCCATAAAACTCATCAAAATCAATCATCTGATTAATCTTGATTTGTTTTGTGTGTGCAATTACTTTTCCAGTCAGGTGCTGACCTTCTTGGAAAAAAGTTGTTTTTTTATGGCGTTTGACTTTGTTGTGTTTGGGAGTCTATGTGTTTGTCAATCTAGTCTGCTCTAACAGTTGCGCTAGTGAGCTCTAAGGGCTGTCTCTGAGCCGAGAGGTTCCCTGCGCCTCTTATATCCTCTTGCCGTGACGTAGATGTCCATATTTGGAGAGGAGGAAGCCCATATTTAGGCAACGCAACAGAGACACATGACGCCGGCCACGGGGAAAAGCAAAGAGGAGAGATATTATATTAAGCTCTCACCATAAATTGCGAAGACAACGTCGCGCTTCTTTTGCTCCGAATCAATGCGTTTTCATTGTAGAACAGCTCTGCTCGACAGCAGCGTAATTCTTGGTCGCTAGCCTTCGCCTCGTAGATTAGATTTGGATTTCCCATCTGTGCAGCAGCCTGCGCTGCTGCCGGAAAGCCCGGCTCCGTCGTGCCTTATAAGGTCGTGACTACATAAGGACCTATTCCGGTGGGTTTCCAGTTCCCTGCCCTTATTTGGGACTTCCTGAGGCTGATCGCTGTTAGGCAGTGAATGAGAGACCGGAGTGCAAATCATGCACAGCCCGTACAATAACGATAGCGCGCACACTGTTGCTCTGTTAAACCCATACGACTAAACTGTGCGGACCATAAACTTACCCACGCCAGACGGGTATGAAACTTTAATATTTAATACTTTAAAAGCAAGCAACAATTCCTCCCGTGCCCAGACGAATCCACCCAGTAAAGAAAAGGCTGTGCGCAGAGGAGATGCATGAGCTGCTGTCGCACTGATATTCTCCTGTTCCACTGTTTGCAACGATACACGTGGAAGGAAAGCAAACCTCTTCTAAAGTTGCTCCAAAGAAGCTCGGGTTTACTTTGCACACTGGCATTGATGAATGAGTGCGGGTCGGCCTGGGTGCTGACGAGGTGCGGGCCAATCCGTCTAATTGAGGGGTGTCCCCGACTCGATATTGAGGGAATCTCTGTGCCACTCACAGGACTAATGGGCCACATTAACAACACTGCGCACAGCTGCCAGCACGCCTGCGGGATACCGATGTTCCCCCCGGCGGCTGCAGCGTCGTTTGGCGACTGCACCGCGCGGTGGATGTTGACAGCAAATCCATTAGTTTCCCAAGTTGCTGACTGGATCTATATGCACGCTCATTGGCAAACATTGTGGACCGGACACTAAAGCAAATGGGGAGAGGGGGGGCTGAAGTGCTCATACCAGCAGTGATAAGGAAGTACACACAATTCTCCTTTTATTAGCCCTAATTATGGTATTAAATAATAAAAATGTAATCAATATAACCACTACTACTATTTCTACCACTACCACCACAACATCTACTTATACTACCACTACTACTAACAGTAATATTACATAATGATAATAATAATAATAATAATAATAATAGTAAACAGATTCACAATAATAAAAATTATAAAGATTTTTTTGTATCGTGTCTTGTGAAGATAAAGTTATAGGAGTGAGTAGTGGTGTGAGAAGTATACAGAATTCTGCTCTTATTAGCCCTAATAATGATATGAAATAATATCAATAACCACTACTACTACTAATTTTATTTAATTGTACATACTATATCTTATAAAGACGTATAGCGTATAAAGAGTGTTTGCACATTCCCTGTTTTCACATTTATAATCTTTTTGAAAAATACAAGAAATGTGACATGTAAGTATCTCCACTGCGAGATCTATAAAGTCTATCCTACCCTAACTAACAGGCTACTAACCAACAAAATAATAAATAAATAAAATGTTTTTTTATGGCGTCTCGTAAAATCAAGTTATAGGAGACAAGTGTGAGTAAGTAATTAAGCTAATAAAGAGAAGGGGTGTAGTTTGGGCCTCCCCTTACAGGCGGAGGGGGTGGGAGATGCAGCTGAGGCACATGTATGTTGTTGTTTATGTCGGCCTCTTAGTTCACTCGTGCTGCCCACACGTCCTGCCCCAGTGATGAAACTCTAAAGCTTAAAGCAGGAAGCCTTTCTGCTGTTGGAGCCACACCACACCCATGACATTCACTCAAACACACCCTGCACACGCCATGTTAAAGTTTAATCATGCCCCATACTGTGGAATGGAGGAAGTGGAAATGAAAAGACAAAATGAAAGAAGGAATATTAACAAGCAGTGAAAAAAAAATGCTAAACATGTTTAAAGGCAAATCGGTTATACATTCAGATACACTTACACAGTGAAACAATGACTTGAAGAATAAATATTATGCATTGTTTTTGGACAGTCATAATAATAATTAGACTATTTACTTGTTTTATTTTGATGTTTTTGAATGTGGAACAAAACTGTACATAATGTGAATTTTATTTATGTATTTTATGACATTTGAACGTTTCCAGCCGCAAACACAGGCATAACATTGTTTCGACCTGAGACATTTTTTACACAAATTTATGGGCAATGCTTTTGTGTGACATCCTAGTGGTATAATGACATCAAACAGGACTGAGATTGGAGCTTTGAGGCAGAAGGGGGCGGAGCTACATATGTATGTGTGTGAAAAAGTTCCCGATATCTGTGTGGATGGAGCGAAAAAGGAGTCGAGGTCTGTGACTGATGAGGAACAATGTTGGGACATGGTGAAAAAGTCAATGCTCATGATGTCTAATTTAAAACTGTTTTTCAGAAATGTATTGAGTCCAGTTAAAGAATGTCAGGTTGGGGGTCAGCAGCAGGGTGCAGGTTGTTTATATAGGGTGCAATATGAACTGACAGCACACAGATGGAAAACAGGATCAACTGTAAATTAACTCTTTTATATGAACTCCTAACTTGCAGCAGCGGTGTCACAGAGAGGCCCCCGGTTATCCCTGTCTGGCGTGTCGTCACGAAGCCGACCTGTTGCAGCCTTTTTGTGCTGAAGAATGTTGTAAAGGAATGTGGATCTAAGGTACAGTCATTTTTCACGAGAATTCTTCTGACTCTTTGATTGAGGTGATTTGTCAACTGAGTGGTGTTTCCAAACCTGGGGTGCGTGGACAAATGGAGGTATGCTATGGTAATATGGGGGTATTTTCAACATTCAAACACTGATGGTTGATAGTCACCTTGCAAAGATTGTTATGTTTATATGGGCTATAATGACATGGTGTACATCCTTTTAAAAGCCAAATCTCTCAAGCATAAACATTATTTACCTATAAATATTGAACCCATAATGCATTTGATAACAATACTTCTATCAGTCCACAAAAACATGTCTTTCTCTTTTTGAGTCCAGTTTTGGTTCAGCCCAAGCATTTACATAACTCCATAATGTCAAAAAGCTAAAACACTGTTTTTCCCAAAGAAACCGATGGAGAACTTGGTATAACAATAGAGACCAAAAATGTAGTGGCCCCCGACCAGTCATTATGTTTTTGAAAATGAGTTTGACCCCTGAGGTACATGACCTGGTGTACCCCCCTTAACAAAGTAAGTGATCTTTATTTATATAGAGCTTTCACAGACTGAGTCACAAAGCGCTTTTTTCCTCTCAGTCCACAAAGAGATGAAGCGGGGTCACCATACAGGAGGGGCATCCAGGCCTTTTGTACATGTTTTCAGTGCAGGGGTCTTCTTCCCCTGACGCTGGCTCAGGGGTACACAGGGCCCCCACAGGGCAACAAAGGTTGGAGAACACTGGCCACTAGGTGACAAGGAAACATGTCAGTCTGTTTTGGACAGACCACGACTGACCGCGCTTTGACCCGCAGGATCTGTGCTGATGTTTCTGTGAGAGAGACGATGACCCCTGACTTTTGTTCTGTGATGAGTCATTGCTGCAGGAGAGACGGGGCTTCCCCACATCACAGTTTCTGCCACCGGTTGTGACAAACAAACCGCTGGGTTCTGCACCATGGTGTGTGCGTGGGCACATAATGGGTCAGACCATTCTCTTCATTTAATGAAATCATATTCAAAATATGAACTAAACCTGATCATTTAATCTAGATCTGCAAAACGTCTGCTGCAGGTCTATGAAAAACCAACATGGATCGACCACAAAAAAGAGCAGTTCAATCTATTTTTTTGCACAAATCAAATCCTTAAGCAACTTTGCAGACAGGCAGGACAAAAGGTTCAAAAGACAATTTTCTCAAAAGGATTTCCAAGGGTTCTGGTATAACTAATGGAGTCATGTACATTTTCAGAATAGTTTTAATCAGTATTATTTGTTGACACCGTTGTGTTGTGGACCTGCCCCTACACTACAGTGGAGGTTATTGGCTGAAGTCACTTTCACCGGCTGCTGACATCTTCATTTGGAGTGAGACATGAGCTCTGTGTCCAGACAGAGCTGCAGCCGCTGGTTTGTTGACTTTAGCAAACACGTTCTGGGTGTGACTGTCAAGTTCAGACACAACTTCCTCCACAGGATTTAGATCTATAAAAGTTACTTATGAAAGACCAGCAAATTGTATACATTAGTGTATTTGTATATACTTTAAATGCAGACACAGTAACAGTAAGCAAAACCTTAAGACACTTTACTCTGTTATTGTTTTTCATTATTCAATTCTTCATGGTCAGTGTGTCCCAGATTGTCGAGTACTCTATTTTATCATTCATGTTTTGTCTAATTTGTCTAAAGTATGTTGTTCAGCTGGAGGGCAGGTGCCAATACAACTCAACTGCCAATGAAATAATGTCAAAATGTTTTAAGTAATTAGACTCAGTGAATATTTAGTCTGAAGTCTTTTCTAATGGCCAACAACACGCATATGTTCTTTCTGGATTTTGACATTGCTTCTATACACCTTTATGAGAAAATAATTAGACCATAGTTGACCCGTACTGACAAGGAAGATGTGGACCTTTGTGACTGTGGATTGTTCCAGAAATCACAGAGAAAATAACTAAAAACACACTAGACTAGATGACTTTACACTAGACTACACTGACTTTAGATTGTTACCATAGTTACCGGGGGGGGAAAAAGCTGACCTTCATCCCAAGGAAACTATAGGTTCTTTGGGATGTTATGATGTCACATGAACACATGATCCAATGTTTTGTGATTGGGAAAACACATTCTAAAGCAAATTAACATTAGTGGACAACTTCAGACATGATTTCCTTTAGCAACCTCAAAAATCCACTTTCAAAAAAACGACACTGAATGAAATGTCACCTGTCTCACAAAAACACCTGTCCAAAACTCACTGATCCAGAATAATAAAACTCGAGGATGTTGTTTTGATATAGATCTGTGTCTGATGGTCGGAGCCTTTCCCAATAAAGTGAGAATGACATTTGATTCCCAGTGAGACGCATTTGTTTTATTGTGTTGCAGATCGACCGGAGCTTCAGAACCGGCTGATAAATGCGTAAAGCGAGCTACAGAGGCAGTGATGGAAGGCTAAACTCACAAAGTTCCTGCGAGTGATGGGAAAGAGACTGTCGCCGGAGCGTTTGACAGATGCCGCCCCAGGGCAGGTGCGACAGGTTGATTCAGGTAAGCCCCCCCACCACTCCTCACCCCCTGTCCCAGCTGGAGAGCCCCAGCGCGGGATAGCCTACAGGCTGAGGAGATAGGTCTACATCACAATACACTGCCAGCCTTCACAATTAGACATCAGCAGCTGCCATGGAATAGTGACAGGCAAGACAGACAAGACAAACAACACTCACATCAGATAAAAGTGGAAAAATAGAGAAAAAACCCCAAAAATTATGTCTGTCAGAATCGTTTCTCTTTTGGGATGATTGTAACAGAAGCAGTTCCAGCGCATTTGTTTTGTTATTTTGTGGTTTAGTTTGATTAAAAAAACAACGTTGCAAGCCCTGCGCAGGCTATTTAGAGCGAAAGGTAATTAGACAAAATCTAATTTGCAATAATGGCTTAATTTTAGATCATCTGTTGCGAATGAAAACTGTCAGAGGAGTGGTTCTCCCTTCCCCCGAGAAGCACGGAAAGGACAGGTTTTGCGGGTTAATGCTGTGGACTAGATTAAGTCGACAGGATCATACATAATGCAGTCATTTACCTTAATGGGAGGAACGTGACTATAGAGCGCTGTTTACATTAGAGGAGGGTGAGAGTTCAGCCGAGCCGGGGGAGACTTTTCTGCCTACGCTGGCGGCAGACGCTGTAATGAATTTCTATAAAGCGCAGGGCAAATAAAAATAAAGAGACTCGGAGGACGGCGCGTGTTGATAGGCATTGGGTGATGCTGACGGGGAAGATGATGGCACTGAGACTTGAGTTCTAAGGGAGTCAGCAGAACGAAGCTGCCTGTCATCAAACACTTCACGGAAAGGTAAGATACTCCAGGTAATCGCAATGCTTTACTCCACGTTAGATTTCTTTTCATCAGTGCGCGGCATAGGAGGTGATGGTGCTTAGGTCTGCCTTCACACAAACTCACACAAAGTACAAAAGCAACAGAAGTGCAGAGCAGAAATCCACAAGTGTCCTGAGCTGCCTTACAAGTCCCTGGCACAAAACATGCAGAACTGTTCAAATAAATATTGAACAAAGCCACACTGACATTGCTGCGGCTGACACCCCTAAAGAAAACGACTTCATAGCAACACTGATGTATTCAAGGATATTTCGTTTTGCACAACTGGAAACAAAAACATCTACGTGTCATAATTTAGTTTTAGAGACCGTATTCCTCTCTTTATTGACTCGTATGCAGAAAACATTGAGAGTTGGAAAGTCATGAACTTCCATTTTGTGGTGCAGGCATGGTGACAGTGTGTTCTCATTATGAGCGGGTCCTACTCTTCGGTCTCCCCCATCTATCTGTGCATTCCCAGACAGCTTCGCAGTTCAAACTCGCGCACTGCGGTATTGTCACACACCATGCTGGTTGCCATGGTGAAATAGTCCTCTTGGTCTCCAAGGTACCCAAGTCTATTGTCTTTGGCTGCTTTATTTAGATGAAAACATGATTTGTTGAAAGGGATCTACTTGTTTTTTTCAGCTTCTCTTTGCTGCTGCTCTTTCGTCTTTGTCCTCTTCACCAGCATCAATACAGCGTTGCATGTGCATTGTTTCATTCTGCTCCTTTCCAGGAGTTTGACTATGTGCATGTGTGCGTCAAGCTCGTCTGATGTTTTGTAGCAATTAATTTGAGTGTGTCTGCATGTCAGAGCCCCAGGAGGGGGCCTGTATAAAAGTTTTCCCCATTGCCACATCTCTCGCCAGGGCTTATAATTGCCTTCTATTACCAGGGCTGGTGTCACAGGCTGCCTGTCTGTCAGCTGCACACTCTCAACTCCGACGCATGAGGAAACGGAGTCAGAGGTTTCTCTCTGTTGCTCATTTTGACAGGATAAATGTGTGTCCTATTTATAAACGTACAGTAAATAGGCCCACCACATTGTCCAGGCAACAGTTATGCAAAAAATACCATCAACAAGTGAGATTGGGCGACAGTACTGTGGCTGGGACCAACAAAACAAGCCATGGGTGTGTGTGAGAATAGTGGCTGTAGTTTTAATTGAGACAGTGGTGACCGTTGAGCCCATTCCTTTGTATGTTTTCATCTCTGCTCACAGCTGTCATCAGACTGCAGCTTCTGTACTTGTGCAGTGTGACTGAAAACCAAACAGGAAGTGACATCACATCCGTGGCTCCGTGATATCACAGACGAAAGAGTGAAAGCTGCAGAGAGAAGGCCGGCCTCCGAGCGTGGCAGACATGGAAAGAGGAAGCGTGTTTCGTTCTTGTTCAGTGGCTGTGGCCTGTCCCAGACTGTGGTCTGTTTAAGGCCGGCCAGACAAATAAAACTCATGCCATGTACTCCAACGTGTCTCAGAGGAGTAGAAGAGTCTTTGATGGAATACATAGACGAACCTTCCTCACATATGCCAAATGTAATAACTAGAATGTTTAATATGACCTGTACCCTTATAACGTGTGAATAAAGACTTGTTACTTATACAGTATGTGTTTGCATGTTCTCCTGTTGCTCATTGCACATGTCCATAACCAGTCTGTTAACAAGTCACTAATACAATGACATTTCCTTATTTGTGTGCGGTGATGTCAAACTGGAAGGAGAGGTCTTGGAAACTGTGACGCGGCAGACTGTTGTGTTTGTGGTAAGAGCGTGTGGAGGCTCGTCTCTTTGGCATCAGGGCTAAATGCTGAATGGAGTGGGTGCAGGTAAACATGCTAAAACTGGCCCCCTCATAATGTTGCCTTTTGACATCTTTCATATTCATACACCCACCTGTTTCTCTTTCAGTCACAGGTCTGTGATTGCTGAGTCTTAAGTAAATTTAGCAAACACCTCAACATTGCGAGATTGCTTTGGAATAAATGTGTGTTTGTTTTGGCTAGGAAGGATCGTCATGAAGTATCTTTGTTACTCCACTATAAGAGGACAATTACACAATGACAAACACAACACTGTCTAAGCTTTTGTAGGATCTCAAAGGCCTTTTCTTTTATTCCATACACAGCGATTGTAAACTACCATGATCTAATTTTCATTTCACAAAGACTTAAATCTTGGCAACATATCTTTTTTCCTACATAATAATTTTATTCCCAGAGAAGGAGCCCTTTAAAAATCTGACTTTCTGAACAAATCATGAGAAATTAAAACTTGTGCAAACTTGTAAGAGCTTTGAGTCAAATAGGACACTTGAGTGGTTATCTCTACTTCCCTTTCCGTCCGAGCAAACTGAACTAAAGCTGTGTAAAAGCCAGAAATCATGTGGCAAAAACTCAAAATGTACTGTCATGTTTAGGGTTTGAAAATCAAGTAACCCAGCTTTAAAGTACACAGGAGACACACAGGAGACGTTGGCCATTGAAGGATTTGGTGATGATGAAAGTCTGATATGACTTGGTCTCATTCAGGGACACAAATAGGCTTGTTTTTGAAGGCACTCCTACATTTCTCAATTTGAGAAAGGGGGAACTTGAGAGTGACTCACACCAGATGTGTTTATAATGCTGAAGCAGCAGACTCCAGATCAGTGCAACCTAATAATGTCAAAAAACCACTGGGGAATAAAAAGGCGATTTTGAAAACAGTGTTTAAGTGGTCAGATGCAGATGGAGGAACAACACGTGAAATACTGCACTGTATTCCTTGGTACATCATGGTACTTCAACTTTAGGAACAGAGAGTGAGGAGTTAAAATGAGCATTTCATGAGGGGCCTGTAGTCGGAAGTGTGAGCCCCTCGCAGAAGCAGCTGTAGGTGGGAAAACTACATGGGAGTGTGGGAGAAAAGGAAAAGGGGAAAGGTTTTGGCATGGAGCCAGGGGAACTCCACTTTACCGTTACCCAACATGCACTCTGTCTACACACACCCTGTACCCCTGACCCAGCCCCTTTACCCCATCGCCATAGTAACACACTGACCCCTGGGTGTTCGTGCTGGACCATCTCCCACCGGGACTGTCCTGGGCCAAGGAGGCGGGGCTAATCCATCTATTTATAACTCGCACTCATTTTGTACTAGTGACAAAGTAATCTGCTTGGTCTTACGCAGCCACACCAGGCTCGTGCTCCAACGTGAGGCTTATAGAACCGGAAAAGCACAAAACAAGGAGATAATGAGAATAACAATCAGTATGAAAAGATATAGCAGGACGTTAAAACAAAAGGAATGGTTTTGTTTACACTGTCTTGACAAAAATGGGCTTCTTAATGAACAGCCAAGGGACATGTACAGCCAAACTCGCAAATCATTGAAACTCGCTTAATGTTGCATGCTTTTCGCTAAGGTTTCTGCAAGTTTAATGCGGCTTTACTTCATCTAATAAGACAGAACGATCCCAAATATGCCATCATTTTGAGGTGTTTTGGAATAGTGTGGAACTATGGCAAAGTTCAGGAAGCAAATCATACACGTAGCAGTGTGTAACATTAGCTGAAGTAAATCCTATAGTCTGGTTTGCCCCCTTTAGCGAAATCAGCCAATGGTGAAAGAGCAGTGACAGCACCGGGAGGAGGAGGAGGGGTCAGATGAGGCCTCACAATGGCCAGAGTGCAGAGAGGAGCAGCTTCCATAAAGGCCTTGATACTGATACTCTTGGTCTGTAGCTTTGGAGACATTCCCCGACACAGGACAGCCACTGGCACTGCTGCCTATTTGTTGTAAAAAGCACTTAAGGGTTGAGGGGGATGCATTCTTTATACCCAACGTTTTGGAAAATAGTATACGGTTACACATAAGATTATTTCTTTTCAATAAAGGTGACTGTAATTTCTGTGTTACTTGAATTATCCTCATAGAAAGATGAATCCATACATTGCGATAATCTTAGCAACGCTCTATAGTTCATACGTGGTCACATGTGTGGAGAAATTTGTTTATACTGTTATTCTTAAAATTATTTAAAAACTTATTTTAGACTATTTTGTTACTGTTTTCTTTGTGGTAAGTTGCCTATGGTTTTAGGGGGAAAATGTCTCTCGCTGATATTGGGTAACAGCAGATAATGAAATATTGAGATTGGTATCAGACGCAAAAAAAGCTAAATTGGTACATCCTAACTATTACTTTGAGGATTTATGGATGTTGTAAATGAAATGGTACAATTGCATGTATTCTTTTGCAATTTAAGCTTTGTACGTCTCTTTTTGGATTCGAAAATGTAACCAAACCAAATACATTACAAATGACATAGACTCCCTATATAAAATCAGACACGGTAAAACATGGTGAACAGAATT
>JAPMNZ010875733.1:0-13911 GCA_029875035.1 Pomatoschistus microps
ACACCATAAAACTTCTTGCATTCATTGACAAGTGCCCATTACATGAACAGTTGACAGATAAGGTCTGAGATCATGCCCACTTTTTATTTTTAGTTTATTTTGTTTGCTTTGTCTTTCTGTGTAAACATGAGGTCCGTCAAAATGTAGTTTATTTTTCACCTATGACATTTTGACTGTAATAACCTCAGAACACTTCGGTTTGGCTGGAATAAAAATAAAACACAAAACATTATGCTTCTAAAATACTTTAGTAAATGGTTATATAACTAACAAATGACTGCAGCCTCCACATCAAACAGGAATTTAATGTATTACTTTGTAGGAATCAAGAGACATATTTTATGATTAAACAGTGAAAAGATCCTCAGAACTGAATATAACCAACATGGCAGACAACAAATGTTTTTTGTTCTTGTACACTGGTCCCAAATCTGCCTTTATAACATAAGTATTCTGTGTCTTCATCTCAAATCTATTTCCTCACCTGCTCCTGCCCTCAGCCCTACCAGGCTCTACTGGTAAAGTGTGAGGAGAGACATGAGCTGAACGAAAATGTAGGAGATGAGGAAACAGACTTGAGCTACAACTGCTCAAGGGGCTTTGGTGGAAGTAAAACCTTCACATGAAAAGTAACTAATGTGAAAAACTCCAAAATTGGAAATTTTGTAATAAAACAAACTGTAAAATAAATACACCTAGGAAATGAGTCTTTTTCCAAAATGAACTGCATTCGTTTATCGACCATCCAGCGCCTTGTCCCTGGCTATCACAGAATCGTTGAACTTGATCATGAGCGTGGTGCCCTTGTGCCAGTGAGCAGTGACCTTGGCAGGGAAGCCACTGTGTGAGAGAATAGCCTCCAGAATGCCTGCTGTGAAGGAGGCACAGTTGAGGCTGCTGTTTTCCTTGGGCACAGATATGTAGGCGTTAATCAAAGGGTCCTTTTCTATAATGTAATACGTCTTGTCGTCATCATTGGCTTGCTCCAGCTTGTCGGCTTCCTTTCCAAACAGGGACTTCCAGACATTAACCTGAAGTGAAATAAAGAGGACGTGTGAAACAACCTGGAGCACATACATACAACATTTTCACAAATCATACTGCAGTCGCAAACATCTTCTGTCTCCATAAATAAAGATATTTGTATTTTCATTATTTGACCTGATTTACAATTATTTCAATGTACCTGTAGATAAAGGCAAGTATTCTCTATCACTATAAACAAGAGAGACATATATGGCATACTGATTATTAACCCTTTTGGCGCCACAGTTTTTTCAGAAATTGTATACAAAACAGACAGAGCAGAGCCCTGAAATTTTAAAGAGATTGAGGACATCTAAAATCAACAACAGAAATAAATAAAACAAATGTATGTAATGAAATGTTGTCCTGGATCATGTAAAAGGGCTAATCAAACTTGATCCCTGTTCAAAGGTTTACCTTAAACAAAGGTAATTGTTGTACTAGAGATTATATGATGTTGTTGGAGTATACACGAGCTACATGATAAAGCATACTGTAAAAAAAGAATGCACAATTGCACAAAAATAAAATTTGCTAAAAGCGAGGTGGCCAAACTGCATTATAGAGAGAGACCACAGTTTTGAAAATACTGCTGTTTATTGTAATACAACCTATAGTTTGAAATACATATTCATTGGTGATATCTTACCTTGATAAACAGCAGCATGTTGAGCACTTTGGTCTCCCTCTTGCCGTTCTTCTCCCTGAGCACTAGGACGTCCAGCAGACTGGCCCCCACACTTTGGCCCATCTCAGAGAGCCGTGACTGCAGCTCAGTGACAGAGTAAACTCGGCTCTGGCAATACTGCACCATCTCTGAGAAGAGCAGGGCAAACGCACTCACACTCACTTCTGTCTTAGGACGCGTCAGAGGCCGCTCCAGGATGGTGGACTTTCCTTTAGTAAAACGGTTGTCCATGTTTATCTGAAAAATACAAGTTCAAATATGCCGCTTTTAGTATTCAACTCATTAGCTATGGATCCTAAGTAAGTAAGTAAGTAATCTTTATTTATATAACACCTTTCCCAGACCATAGTCACAAAGCGCTTCACAATTGTGGGCATTTGTCTCCCACTCCACAGAGATGGGAGTGGGGTCGCCAGTACCTATTGCGAGACCTACTGTACATGTTTTTAGTGGTAGGGGAAACCGGAGCACCCCGAAGAAACCTACACAGGCACGGGTAGAACACGCAAACTTCACACAGAAAGGCCCTGTTCCGACCGGGATTCGAGCGCAGGACCTTCGTGCTGAGAAGCGAGAGTGCTATCCACTCTGTACCTGCATGGGTCCGAACAAAGTCTGAATTAAAAAATAAATCAGCAGCTCAGGTCCAGTCAATCAATTTCACAGTTTTCCTCTCATATCATTTAGAATCTTATCTAATGAGATATAAGATAAGGTAATAGAATCTTTAATTGTACAAAATGGACACATTTAAATTTCCTCAGGGCAGTGAGGATATAGGAATATCACAAAACAAGATGAATAAGAAGCACTAAAAAATATGAAGGAAAGATAATGTAACTATCTTTAACATGTCGCAAATAGAATAGAAAAAAAACTAAATATAAGTAGCTACTGCTCTGTTTGTAGTATTATTCAGGGTGATATTTATGATCACAGACAAAGGCTAATAGTTAAAATAAAGACTATTTTATGTACTGACAACTACTGGCAAAGGAAGTTGTTAATGGACATGCTAAGATGCTAATTGAATACTTTTACATTACTACATTAGTTACTACAGTGTTGCCACGTAAAAAGGCCACCCATGTTCAATGCACTTTACAGCTCCGAAATATCTTGTGAAAATAATACAATTCGTCATTTCATGTAATCCTCTGCTACACAGAAAATTACCAGTTGGAAGCTAGCGTAGCACAATCGCTTCCTGACTCCGAAATTAGCATTAGCATTACCAACACAGAGAAATGCTATCTGTTTTGAATCAATAAGTGTAAAGTTGTTTTGGCGTGAAGATATAGATACAGGAGACAATACATTTAACTCGGCAAAAACATGAATGAGCTGTTTTGTTGTTTTGTTTACGTAAATTACCTAGCGTTAGATGCTAGCTGCTCCGGTTTCCCCGTGTTCTTCTCTCATACACGGTTTAACTCTAGCGCCATCAGGTGGACACTGGAAACGTGGAACGGTTTAATTTCTTAAAATTTCGTTTCCTCGATAAATACTATAAAAAAAACACTACAAAGAAAAACTAAAGAAAAAACAGTAAAAAGAAAAAACTAAATTAGTCCGTTGACTGTCAAAGGAGAATTATATACTATAGAGAATGTAGAACAAAATCTTTGGGCTAATCATTCTACAAAGAGGAAGGTAAGCCACAAAAAACAGTTCCCACCACTTCCATACCTTCCTTTTTTCAGCTCATCAATAATTTATGCCTGACTTTGAGGTCTGAGACTAGACCTTATTTAGCAAAAATCACAGGCTTCCTGTTTTGTATGTCACATTGTTTCTGTGAGGGGGACGCAAATGGATTATTACAGATGTTTCTTTACAACATCAGACATATTTATAAAAACAAAAAAGTAAAACTATTATTTGTTTGTCTAACTGTACATGCAAAATTGAGTTCCATCAGTCTAGTTCCATCAGATGTGAAGAATTGACAGATCTTTGCTTTTGCAACTTCAGCATACATGAGTCACTTGTGAAGGGGTTTCCAACGATCCAAACTGTGGGAACAGACACAGGGCATGCACATTGCCAAACAGAGGACTACCACAGTGGTTGAAATGATTCCAGAAAAAGTCAGAACATACATTTGCATCAACAAACTGTACAAACGCTGCTCCAAAGTCAGGTGCAAGTTTCCCAGATTGCTTATTTGCGGTTGCCTTACGAGCTGATTATCTCCTCGTGACGTAACGCAGGCGGTTGGTTTGCACATAAATGCTGTAAGTAACCGACATTTTTCACAGGAGGCTGACATTGAGGCCAGTCCAGGATAGAAGCTGCAGGATGGCACACATGTGGACATGCACCTTATTGCTTGGAGTCCTGTTTACTTTGGGCATAGAAGGTAATTATGGTTTTAATGTAATCAAGTACTATGTATGTATTAAAATGATATTAATAAAAAAAATATATAGTACTTTAAATAATCTATATTTCAGGGTTAAATGTATGTCTGTCATGATATTACAGTGGATTTATTTTGTTTTTTTTTTAAGAAACAAAAGTGAAAATTGTGAACACTCTTTGATACTTTCCATTGGTAAACTCATCTTTTAGTCACTCAATCTTGATTTGCAGTCCCGTACGGAATATGCTTTGTTAAAAAAAGAACACAGTCCAAATAGTGTGTCATAATCAAGGAACTGGCAAAACAGGGTGTTAGAGGGTGTTCAGTCACTGTATCATCCCAGACGTTGACTATTTCTCACTTCACTCCTTTTTTAAAATCATCTCCACTGGCTCACAATTCAGGCCTAGATTTGCTTTAATCCTTCTGATTCTGATTCTGATTCTGATTCATCATCTCTGACTTGCTCATGCTTTATGATCCGGATCTCAACCTTCTGACTGTCCCTCAAGTGAAGCTGAAAAGGCTCATCTGACTCAGAGCCTTTAGATCAAAGTCAGTAACACCAGGGCCCCCTTAAAAATCTGACGGGTCTTCGCGGCCCCCCGAAATAATAAGACAACGTTAAAAATAGGCTCTTCTTGTTTTTTTATTTAGGGGAAATAGCCTCTGCTACAAACATGTAAATGACACATCCCATTTTGTAATACAAAAATGATTAGTCAAATAATTAACACAAATATTTTAATTTTACAAACAAAATATTATTAGTTTAACATACAATAATTATAAAAAATTTCTTTTTTTTTTATGACCTTTCGCGGCCCTCCGGACCCCACTTTGGGAGACACTGCTATAGAAAAACATAACACACAGCCAATATCTGTATGTGGGGTGTTCTTTATTTATTTGATATGCTGTTTTTTATTTCATTTTAATTCAATTAATCATAATTTCACTAAATGTACAAAATGAAATAAGTACAATGGTGTGGTAAGACCAAGCTATTCTATTCTCAACATTTTTTTTACTTGCACCGAGAGTCAAAGCACTTTCCTAGTTTGTGACTTCCTGTGATACAATAATTCTGATTCTGATTCAGTACTGTCTTCTGGAAGAGATAGTGTGTTAAATCAATGGTGAGGGGCCTCAGCTATCTATCAAGGATTTGTAATAATTGCGTCCAATCAGGGGGGTGGGTCATACTGGCGCTCGCATTATAAAATTGGTGCATACTGGGGTAGTCTTGCACATTTTTCCCAATGTGGTTTTACTGCAAATGGCAAATAAATGAATCTGAATCTGAATCTAAATCTGAAATTAACTCTCCATTTTAATAGCTTAACTTTATGCAAAAAGATTATTTTGCATAACATGTCTTATTATATCTAGCTGTCTTAAATATTGTTTTGTTTCCAGCTTCTTTCTTGCACATGGATGACTTCATTAAGGAGGTGAAGGAACTGGAAG
Organism: Pomatoschistus microps; assembly: GCA_029875035.1. NCBI lineage: Eukaryota > Metazoa > Chordata > Actinopteri > Gobiiformes > Gobiidae > Pomatoschistus > Pomatoschistus microps. Next base: position 5,550 of record JAPMNZ010875733.1, read on the forward strand.
TCGGAAACACTGATCTGAAGCCTGTACATGTCCTGAGGGCCCTCCGCAGCGCATCTGGCCTCACTGACCCTTTCATCCAGCACTACCTCGGAAAACCCAAATCTGTTTCTCCCAACCACGTCAACGTGTCCGCGTACCTGACCTCTGCTCTCCACCACCACATCACCGCCAACAATCAAGAGCTCGGTGTAGTGTTGACTGCAGATGGGACCACTGTGGCTCTTCGACCTCTTCTTCTGGGTATAGAAGCTGGTTTCCTCCGTAGACTCCGGTGGGACGTTCCAAATCGCCATCCAAATACTCCTGTTACACAAAAATCACCCCAAAATGAAGATCAAAGCCCTGATGGTTGCTGGGACTCCCTCACCAGCCCTCGCACATTCACTCTCACGCACAGGCCAAGTTTACTCACCACTGCTCAGCTCAACGGAGGAATGGACGGCGTCATCTTGGCCCGAGAAGCGTTCAAATCCAGATCTCTTAAGCTCAGTGCTTTGCTGACAATGTACTATGGCCAGCAGCTGGATCAAAGAGGTTTGGACGCGGCCCCACGCATCATCAGTCAGCGGCGCAGAGACAACTTCCAACAGTTATTGCAGAGCTCCGAGAGTGTCCTGGGTGTTCTGAGGATGGAGGCGGTGGCTGTGGCTGAAATAAACAGAAGAATGAAGGGACAGAGAGTCATGAGGCTGAAGGAAAAGAAGCAAATGATGTCTGCAATGAACGACAAGGTCAAAGAGATGGTACAGAAATCTACAGGTAAGAATAGTCTTCACATTTAAATACACATCTTATTGATCCACCAAGTACCTGTGCCTGTCCTTTAGTACCTCACCTGGCTGATCTCTGTATTTTTATATAGTGTAATTCAATAGTTCATTTAATGGTGTATATAGGGGATCCAAATCAATAAATAGACCTAATCATTGTCCTGTCTCTTCTATTGTAATGGAAAATCCTAGACTTGTGGCTCTACCTTGTGGTTAAAATAGTAATAACAACTTTAAGACATTGATATAGAACAGGGTTAAACAAATCTCTGGATTATATATACATATAATACAAATTCAATGAAAGTAAATACTAAATAGGAAAGCATTTTGTGGCACACTTAGAATGTTTTATGGCATTGAAAAAAGTAAAACTAACATACTTTTTTTGTTGTCGTATATATTGACAATATGACAGTAAAGTTATTTATGGTTTGACTTGATTTTATACTGTTTCTTTAAATCAAACAGTAATTAAATTGTTTAAGCATTGCTATAGAAAATTGAAAATATAGAAATTTGAATACATTGAATTTAGTTTAGTCTTACAAAGTATTGCTGTATTATCACCACCATGGCATGATCCATATATACATATAGTTGTGAATAATGAGACCCAAAGTGCACATTAAATTAGACTCTCTTTCTCAATAATCCTCCATGCTTCACCTGAGCCTGTGTTGTTGCAGACTGCCCTCCCATAATCCCGCGCTGCATGTGGGGTGCAGAGCCGTACAGGGGGACTCCCACCAACCTGACTCTGCCTCTCAGCTTCTTGTACATCCACCACACAGCTATTCCCAGTCAGCCCTGCACCTCCTTCCAGCAGTGCTCCGTGGACATGAGGGCCATGCAACGCTTCCACCAAGAGGAGCGCGGCTGGGACGACATCGGATACAGGTGACGCACAAACAAATCAAATATATAAAGAATGATAATAATATGGATGAAGCTGTATCATGAACTTGGATGGCTTCAAAAAGTATAAGTAAGTATGATAAGGCTGTAACAAGCAGCACGGTGCCGCAGTGGTCAGCGCTTGTACCTCACAGCAAGAAGGTGCTGGGTTTGATTCCACATCCAGGCCTTTCTGAGTGAAGATTGCATGTTCTTCCCGTTGTCTGAAGGTTTCCTCCGAGTGCTCTGGTTTTCCCTATCACAAAAATCTGTAAAATAGATCTGGCTTGTACCTCCCATGTTTGGAGTGAGTTGCCCACAATAATTGTAAAGCATGTGGGACTTTGTGAAAGGCGCTATAAATGTAAAGATGACTTACTCACTTACTTACAAGTTAATCAAGTGATCACAACTTATTAATTGTGGGAATTGTTGTCAAATAATTACTTAATTGATTCATCATTTTATAACCTTTGAGATTTAGACATCATTGTAAAGCGCTTTGAGGGACCTTGGTCTGTGAAATCCACAAAACAAACAAAGATGACTTACAGTAACAGTTCTTGCTAAAGTATAAGCTGCAAGATTTCTCAAGTTATATGAACTCTGCGACCTATATACAGAGAAGCAGCCAGTGTATGTATTTTAGTTTAGTAAAAGCTTGCCCTGGGGTGAAGGATCTCCAGAACTGACGACATCGCACACATTCCTTCTTCTCTAAGTGTTTATGTGAACAGCAGAGAGAGACATTATGTTCATTTCCCCTATGAGGACAATAAAGTATAGAATATAGATGAACTTAAAAACAAAGTGACAAAGTTCACAGGACTTGTTTTTAATTGCTGTGTCACATCCGAGAGTTTATATACTTTTAGTTTGAACGTTACATAGACAATTTTGATCATCGCGAGTCAACAGTGATACGAATGATGAAATGAGTATTGCTTGATGTAATCATAGACTGTAAATATTAGGATGAGATATAAATATTTGCTTCATATGCATGCCATGTTTCTATCTATAGAGTCTAAAGCTGACCTGGAGATTCTTATCCATGCTTTTGTCTCCAGTAGGTTAGACTACTGCAATGGCCTGCTCACAGGTCTGTCCAAAGAAGTTGTAAAACAACTGCAGTACATTCAAAACGCTGCAGCTAAAGTCCTGACTAGAACCAGGAAGTACCATCACATCAGTCCGGTTCTCAGCTCTCTGCACTGGCTTCCTGTGGCTCAGAGAATAAACTTTAAATCAGCTCTGCTTGTGTAAAAGTCTCTTTAAGGCCTCGCACCAAAGAACATGCTAGTGCCATATTAACCAACTCGGACTATGGGGAGGCTGCATTTCAGACTTATGCAGCTATAATCGGCAAGTCTTCCTGAAAATGTGAGACAATGTCCACATCCAGGTTAAAAACAGTTCTCTTTTCCTGTGCATACAACTGAGGATTTATTATCTTTACTATTTTGAATGTTCAGTGATTATTTTGTGTGACTGCTTCTATCTTGTTTTGTTAACCACTTTTGAGTTTCCTTGTGTATGAACAGTGCTATACAAATAAACTGACCTTGTTTTTCTGCAGTTTCGTCGCTGGCTCTGACGGTTACATCTACGAAGGCCGAGGCTGGCACTGGCAGGGGGCACACACTCTGGGGCACAACTCCATAGGTTTTGGCGTGTCCTTCATAGGCGACTACTCACACGCTCTTCCCTCCACACACTCCATGGAGCTGGTGCGGGAGAAGCTGGCCTTCTGTGGCGTGCAGGGCGGGCGTCTCAGGGACCGCTTTGTTGTGCATGGCCACAGGCAGGTGGTGCTCCACACATCCTGTCCTGGAGACGCTCTCTACAGTGAGATCCAAACATGGGAGCATTATGGGGTACGTGCTTCAACATGTTCTGAAATCAAAGAAATGTTGAGAGTGTATATGGACAGGGCTTGCAAATACAGTAAATATAAAACTCAACCCTATGATATTAAGGGTTGAGTTTAACCATATACAACCCTATTTCACCTCAAGGTAATATAAACTCTAACTTTCCCTTTTTTTCTTGTAGAATGTGACAAAGTGAACCTTCTGCAAAAGGAGACAACTTTAATAAAGACTTGAATAAAATCTTGGATAAAATGTTTGTGAGTGTTTCTGTTTCAGTAGACCGTAAGTACAGCATATGCTCTACGGTGTGTAAGACATAAATAGGGATGAAAAGAAAACATATCTCCAGCTTTTCAACCCCTGAAATAAACAGGACCATGACTGTGTTCCACCTTTTGCATGAAACCACACGTAATCATATAAAGGATTGCTTTCACTGGTATTCTCAGGCCAAGAATTTAGAATTATGTTTTGTTTGGGAAAGTGTAGGGTGAAAAGTGAATACACTCATTTGTGGTCCTCTCCATGTGTAAGTTTCCTTCAGGTTTTGCTCCAGGTCCTCAGGTTTCCCTACTACGAAAACGTGTACAATAGACTTCACTCTCCTCTGGAGACAGGAATCCCCCGGAAACGAGATTCTGAAATATAAGTACGACCCTGGTTAAATAAAGGTTAATAGACATTTATTAAAAATAACAATGAAGAGAAAATGAATTATACAACGTCATAAGCATGTCACATTAGTGTTGTTGTTGTTGTTGTTGTTATTATTACGACTGTAATTATTGTTACTACAACTTCTACTACTACTACTTTTAAAATAATAATAAGTGTGCTGATAATGTGTTTTCTTATAAGCATTACTGCCAACAGAGGGCGCAAGAATAAAATAAATGACTACGGAATTTTCCAGGCAGGATCCGAGTACAACACAGTAATAGCAGGAGTGTAGTTGTGTTGAAAGTGAGTCTTATCCAGAGCATGTGGTTGTCTTCAAACTGCAGTATTCACATGTCTCAAAGGCCACAGCTGAACTCCATGAACTTGGCTCCTCTCTCCTCCTCCGGCGCGCTGACGTTACGCACGCAGAGCCGTGTGTCTGAATAACATGGAGTCCGCCTGGCATCTCCGAGGAAGAGGAGCCCGGGCCCGGGGCCGCCTCTAGCCGAGCCCTGTCCACACACTCAGGCACCGAGCTGTGCTCTGTATCCGCGGCTCTGACCACCGCCATGGCCCGCAGAGCCTAGAGAGACCCCTCCACAGTCTGCTACCCTCCGCCAGGCCAAGTCAGTGAGTACAGAAACTGCTGTTTCAGGGCGTTTGGGATTCACTAGCGCTGCAAGGAGGCATTGTTGGAGAAAGTCACCGCACAAGGACAAGGTCCAGGCCGGTGTTGGCAGCGGGGACAGCGGCGGGGACAGCGGCAGGAGCTGCTCCCTCAGCGGTGTGGGCACTGGTGCAGCCGGGGTCTGGCTGCGTCCAGGGGGTAGCAGCAGCAGAGGACACGGGCCTGAAAGAAAGGCCACTTGTTTTTACTGTGCTTATAACAAGCCTTTGACAAATTTGGAGAAAATGGGTCAAAACAGCGCTGTTGTCACAGGCTTAACGCTGGGGTTAAAGTCTCACAAAAAAGAAAAACAAGTCAAGAATGGAACAAGTGGTTTGTGACTGGGACAGGAGTCAGGAATGAGTCCTGATTAGCTCAAGGAAGTTTCAATCCAGATGCTCCCATTAAGTTTAGTGTAGTATTTACAAGTTAGTAGTAAACTTACTTATCCACTTATCCACTCAAAGGGATGCTCCTGATCCATCTTCAATTTACAGCTGTCATAGTAATTAAAAAGAGGATAGAACGGCCATTGAATAAAATATAGATAATAAAAGGGCACATATGCGTGTGTATGAGGGAGTGCTGGCTTGATATGCTGGTTATTTGTTTTGCAGCCTTCAACAAAGATAACGTTTAGTCCCTTACTAAAGGTTCATTGAACAATCATTTGTGTTTACGTCTTTGTTTTCATTCTAGTAGACCACATTTATGTGTGTGTTTCCAGAAGGACCCCAGAGTGCACCATGTAGACTGACTTCTTCCCTGTGGGTCACCATACTGCTCTCTGGGAGGGACCATGGAGCCTGATGGCCGACCCCCCACCCCAGGGACCAGCTATGGGACCCTAGATTTACACGTTCAAAAGCTTCCACCAACATCTCCTGTCTCCATGCTGCAGGTACATCCTCACCCTCCTTCTCTGGGCTCTCGTTCTTTCTTTACTTTTTGAGCGCAGCAGCCAAACCACATTTTGGTTTTAATCTGGGCACATTGCCCTGATTTTAGTTTAGTACATTCATTTGAATGTGTTTTGCAGATACTTTACATAGTACTTTTACACTATGTTTCAAACAAAGCTTCTCTGCTTGGGAAATCAGGTCTACACCACTACTGACTATCTGCAAATAATGGGTCTCAGTGATTTGAAGCCAAAAGCTCTTTTATCAACCTCCCAGCAACAAAAGAGCCAATTAGGAGTGAGCTCAATCCGCGTCCGTTTGGTCAGTTGTTACGGCTCATATTTTGATTTAGAAACATGATCACATTGAAACATCAAGATCATGTGGAGAGTGTTAAACCACACATTTTTAAGGCCTGATATCGGAATATGACATGAGACATTTAAAATGATGCCTCTTTGAAAATCAGTGTAAGAAAGCAGTTCTCTTCAATTAAAGTGAATGGGAGCTGTAGTGAGTTTGTGAAAATCTTCGCCCATGAGCACTTCCCTATTGGGCTTCAGTTGGCTAATATACAGTCTTTGGTCTAAGCTAGAGGGATCCAATCATCCCCGTCTGTCTGATATATTGCACACGCCTCAGGATCACACAAAAGTGGATACAAACCCTGGCATTTCAGGCATCAGCAGAGAGTCATTAAACAGAAGGTCCACCAGCTCCACAAAACGCACAGAGCAGTGGAAGAGGAAACCAGTGACAGCAGTGAAGCTCTTGAGCTCGAGGGTCACAACAAGGCTGGAAAGAAATGGCCACACAAATTATTGACGCGCCGGTCTCACTTTTCTGCCAGCAGTTTCTTTAGACAATAATAGCTGTGTATTGAGTTACTGGGCAAGATAATAAAACATCAAATCAATATTTATATTCCGACCATTAGCATTTTAGCCTGAATTTAAAGAAATAACAGAAAGTTAGATCCATGTATAAATCTGCTTTGTATAAACCTTGACATAGCAATTTAGCTTTTGAAACTGTAGTGTTGTATTTGCAAAAATATATCCACAAAGGGCTTTCTCTGCACTTTGGCCTCTTGTAGTTTTTGCAATATAAACTAACTTTAGTTGGGCTTTTTTCACTCCAAAATAATTTCTGTTATTGTCTCAATGATTGAAACATAGCCAAAACATTTGAAATTTGTAGTAAAGTAATTTCTACTAGTTCACTAATGGCAGCTCACTGATTTTATGATTTTCTTTTTCATGTCCATGCTTCTAAAGGTATACTCACTATTAATGATGTACACTTTCTGTGTTATGAAACGTTAGTAAAACCTTATTTTTAAAGGTGCTATTTGCCATATAATGTGTATAAAGGGCTCTAAATTGATCACCAATTATTTGTGTCTGTCCTTGCAGCTCTCATGTTCTCCAAATAAACACGACGGTTCAACATCTGCCCAATGTGAGCAGAGCGAGGGGCCAGAGCCAGGAGGGGATGATCTGTGGAGAGCCTCCGCCTTCACCTCTTCACTCAGCTGGGACTCAGACTCCGAGAAGGAGACTCTGGAGGGTGAGATGTCACACTGGAAATATGAACAGACAGTGGCGCCACTTTATCTTTTGAAATCAATTAATTAAACACACACACACACACCTACACGCACGCACGCACGCACACACACACACACACACACACATACAAAATAATCTGCATACTCCACACCAACGAGAGAAATCATGCATTGTTTTGGCCAATTTTTACTTTGTAATCTTTATAATTAATTAATAATATAGAAATAACGTCTTAATTAACATATTAATGTCTCTTTTTTCCTAAAATTAGAGAATTACCGATCGCAAACTCAGCCATGGGATTCCAACAGGAACAGGATGTTATCTGATGAATCGGCAAAAGTTGGCAATTGTCTGAATTTTGCAACAAAACTGTGTGACGTCACAGTGGTCCAACATCATATAATTACAGGACTGAAAAAGGAGCATTTAGACTGAAGGGGCGGAGTAAGTTTGGGCCAGAAACCCCTGATATGAACCTTGATGAAATCTGATGGAGTTAACATGTTAATTTAGATAGATAGATTGATAGATACTTCTTTGATCCCTGTTGGAGAAATTCAGGTGTCCAGTAGCAGCAAAAATACATAAAATGGATCATTCTGAAAAGCTAACAATAGTAATTAAGCGTTTAATAAGACACTGACACTCTCCTTAGCACTGCACATGCACACTGCCAACAGTCCCAAACAGGAAATAATCAATAAATGTCAAAACCCACTGTCTGAGAGCGGCTGTAACGGCTGTTTTGGCGGCTGTCAGTTCAGGCAAGAGAACCCTTTGTTCCACTCTGTTAATTCCGAGCCGAGGAAAAATCATTTAGCAGAAGGAAGAGGGGAGAGCAGAGAACCACGACAAGAGGACAGCCTAACCAGCCACCGTCTCCCACAAACAACTTTATTCTAGGGAAGGGTTTAGTGGAGAAAGTGACCACACAATACACATCATATTTACAAGTGTGCTGGATTTTACCTGTCCTAATGCATGGATATCACTCAAATGAAAGCTACTGACATGCGTT
>JAPMNZ010875976.1:0-11220 GCA_029875035.1 Pomatoschistus microps
AAGTCACCTTGGTTATTTTTGAAAATAAATTTTGGTTTTGGGAACTTTCTCGTCTGCCTCCTGCTTGACCCTTTGGCCAGCTTCCCCACACTATCTATCTATCTGTATATCTGTCTATCTATCTGTATCTATCCATCTAACCTATGAACAAACTTTCTAAAAAGAACAAAGTAAAGCCTAAAAAAAAACCCTGCTTTAATGTAGCGAAACAACACTGCTCTCAATCTTCTTTCTAATCCTTGAGCATGAGCCCACACATCGTCTGAAACAAAACCATATCCACTTCACTTTCTGAGTTTGCACATTAAAAGCTAAGTTCATTAACAATCCGGTCTTCTCTGAAAAAACAGCAGCGATTCAGCACCAAAGACACGGGAAAGAGTGTGAAATGAGTGGATGCATGACTGTGCTTGTGATAAATTATGCCTTATTGGACAAAACATGTACAGAGATTCTTTTTGAGCATGAATTTAGTATTTATTGATACGGACGGCTTTGAAATATTAATGAAATAGTTGATATTCAGGCTGAATAGATGCTGCTCTGTGTCACCGGCCACGCAGCCTATTACCTATCCCATTACTCAGTTGATTGCTTCTCAAACTCTCCATCTAAACAACCAAAATATGAACTTTACACAGAGCTGCAGAGAGGTAATAATTAAATTGCAGCCATTTTTGAGGGCAAAGTCTCAAAGTGCTTGACTGAAATGACCGATTTGAAGCTGGTAAGTCGTTTGTGCTGAAAAGAGTTGTTGATCTTTTAAACTCCTATTTCATTCACAATTTAGAAATGAGAGTGGAATGGCTGCAGAGGAAAGTTGTGACGATGAATAAATGGAAGAATATTAGCTAAAGCAATTACCAGGCAGTGTCCAGATATTGGATTCTCAAACAGAACAGCAGGTGTCCTCCTCTCAACCCTGGGTATTTCAGAAGTAACTGGACAAATAATGACAGTGGAATAAAAAGAGTGCAGAGTTGTGTCTCAGGAGAGGGAAAGGAGAGGTACAGTTACAAATGTGGAGGCATAAGAGAAATGTATCAGATATATTAGAATTTATTTTGGTGCAGCCCAAAGTCAGTACTGTTGATTTGCTAACAGCAGATTAGAAAGTTAATTACCATGATTTCTGTATACTCCCTTGAACCCTGAGGACAATACAGCGATGCAACCGATGTATTATTTTCTTATGTGGTAGAGTTGGGCTTAGCCTGGCCTTCTGCACACTTCGGTCAATCATCATTTCAGTGCATGTAACGTCTGGGTCTGGTCCTGTGTTTGCGATTACAATCGTTGAATTCCATCCGACCAATCAGTGAGTGCGGAAGGCGGGTGTTGTAGTTAGTTGTGGGTGACGTCAAGAGTTTGCGCTGAACGGGCAGGTTGTAGTTTGGCAATGGCAAAAAATGCGATAGTAAAGTAATCCGTTCCGGTTCTATCAAGAAATTGAAGCAGGAGCAAGAGGAATGTTTAGCAAATGTAATCGCTGCAAAGATTGTGGCGCTACTCCACACGGGCTCCGTTAGCGGCAAAGGAGATGGCTAGGCTAAATGCTAACGACTAACTCGGGCGCATTACATACGTGACGGTAAACTCAGATCCAATCGTTTCAATCTGCAAAAAGGAGTTAACCTTTAAACCTGTAAACGGAGCTCAATGGAGCACCTCCTAGTACGAAATGTAATTTGTACTATGGTGTGGTACGACCAGGCTAAGTTGGGCTGTTGTCAGGGCAGGGTTAATCGACTTAATATTTTGTCTCCATCAAGTTTATTGTAAAAACATATTGGTAATTGAGTCAAGGAAGCGAACAGCTAAGGTAAATATGCTAATTTGAGTGTATGTGTGCATCCTCAGAGTTCATTGTGGTTTTTACTGTTAGCTGTGCAAGAGTGCATTAAACCACCTTGTCATTAAATCTTGTTATAGCCAGTTAAAACAGATGAAAATGTACTTTCTTTTTAAATTCAGCTGGTCCGGTTTAAATACAGGTGGGCTTAATAGTCCAGGAAGTACTGTAGTTAGAACACAGAATAAATACAACAATATAATACCAAAGACTCATTGGTCCATCCTCCTGCATCAGTGGGTAAAAACTCAAAAACCCAGTGGGAGAAAAGATAAATCTTGCAAAGAACCAGAGTGAGGGATCTCTCATGGGCTTACACGCTGTAGATCCAGGACTCTATTCAAATTCAATTCAAATAACTTTATTTATCCATGAGCCAGATACTCTATTCAGTATCTGGCTGAAAGCGGTGGTAAATGTAACTATGTTGTAAAATATAACACCTTCTCAAAACACTTTTGGGCACTATCATAACTGCATCATTCATCATTCACAGAAACATGAAAAAGAGCGCCCCTGACTTCATTAAACCAATCAGCTCTCAGCCCAAAGTGTTAAATAGTACCTCACAGGGCTCTTTAGTGTAAACGATAAGATGAAGACAGCCTGGTTTCGTCGGACTTGTTTCACATTTTACTTTTACTGGACTCTTTCAATTGAGACGATGGGAAAATGCTTAATTCATTATTTATAATGTTAGGTTCCCAAGCTTTAAAGAAAATCTGAATAATATTGGCCTATGAATAAAAACAAAATACAGTATTTCTAAAACGCTTCCATTTTCAGCACGTGAGCAGTCCCAGCCGTGTCTTTTTGACGTCGAACACGGCGACATTTGTACATAAAGAGTATGATAAGCAGCAGCAGCAGCAGCAGCTTGATGTTCCAGTGGGTGAACGCGACATTGTGCGAGTGATTTGACTTTTTCAAACTCATGTGCCGGTGTTTATGTGCACGTGACAGTCGAGAAGTGCTGGTGGCGCATGACAATGACTGCTATGACAAGAGGGATCGCGACTGTGAGCGGGGGAAATGGGACATGAAGAGGAAAACAAACAGACGGGGGTAATATGTCAAGCATCAGGCTGTGGAGATGCCTGGATTCTCACTGTTGCATATGAAACCACCGTTGCACATCGCAGACGAGGCTGGAGTGGGCCTGTTCCTCTGCTTAGCTAACCTTCAAATGACATTAGGCGTCCTGTCAACATATGATGAGTCACAGGCGACCAGAGGTGATTTATTCAATCGGGGCGAGTAGCTGCGGTCGCGGGATACAAATCACTTAGATGGAGCCGTGGTGCGACGACGGAGCGGATGTGTGTGCAAGTTATTGGAGAGACTTATTTAAGGGGTGTTTTAGTGCATGTGAAGACCTCTCAACAAGGGAAATATATATAGATGTAAGAATTATCGTTACAATTATGGCGACATAGAGCACGGCACAAGAACTGGAGCTCAGTTTTGACAATCATGATACAAAATGAATCCTAATGTCCACAATATAATATACAATATATCCTGTTACTCTGACCTCACCAAGATATGTGTTCTATAAGCAGTGCTAAAAGTATCATAAATTGCTGTAAACCCTGGCAAGTAAAGTTTACTTGAAAAAACCTTGGAAATGAATTGCACATTAACTTCACTTGAAATCCTCCAGTACATTCTTGACTTGATGTTTCCAAGTGAACTCAATTGATCGCAATAAAGTTTGTCTGTGACATCAACTTAAAAATATAAGTGCTCCAATCTGGTCTCATACTCAGAATCTGTGTATCAAGAAGCGAAGGTGCTACCCACTCAGCCACCATAACACTGCTAACAAGATACCTAACGTTATTAACACTGAACATGTTCAAAATATCAAAAGTGCAGCTTACTTGAACAGAGACAGTTCAATTCAAAGAAGGGCGTGAGTGACATAGCCAAGCTTTAAATAAACCAACAATAAACGAGTAATATTCACTTACTGGGAAAAATCTATTGAAAAGTAAGATTAAAGTTTGGGTTTACAGATATGTGTTATGTCATATTCACTATTCCAATTTAAACTGTGTGTATACTGGTACTGAATGCAATGTTTATATACTGAACATTTTACTATCCAACTTGTGAAATTCTTGTTAACAATTCTAACAATGCAAAAAAGTGTATGAATTGGCTATTTAGTTTATAATTTATAATTGGTAATTTATACATTTCAAGATGCCCCTCACAATGGGCTGGATTGATGAACATTTCATGGATGGTTGTATATTTCAGTGTGTAACACGGCGATACACCAGAGGGTGCGTAGGATACTTGAAACTGGGCGAAAGTGGCTCAGTTGGTAGTGCCTGAAGGTTGTGGGGTCGAGTCCACCACAATACTTTCTCCACCGACTCCCACTAATGTCTGCTGTCGCTGTGTCCTTGCGGAAGACACTTAGCCCCACTTTGCCTGAAGCCCCCGCTGACAGATCAAGGCCCCTGGACACCTCCTGCAGGAGGAGTGAGCAGCTGGTTCTCTGTGAATTGGGTGCAGCTCTGATTGCCACCCCCGACCCAGATTAAGGGGAAGAAGATGAATGGATGGAGGGTACTTGAAGCCAAGTGTAGCTGTCCATTTCAGCTGCAGACAGGACATGACTTTGATGTGGCGGATGAAAAGTCAGCTACATGAAATACCTCTAAACACCTCTAAATAGACTGCATTCACTGCAATCATTGTTTTTAATCAAGTTTACTGTTTACTATTAAATTATTATATTTCAGATTATGCAATTAATTGATTAGGAGACATCAAGGGTTCTCGCTACAGTCTGGACGATTTGTGCAGACAGAACTGATCCCAGCAGTGGGTCCACTGCTGTCGAGGAGTTTCAGTTCCCATTGGAACACACACGAAATACATGCAAGTTCTTGAGTTCTTTAGTTGAGGCTATATACGGCGTATGAACTTTTGTTACATCATTTTATTATAATGAGAACCTAATGTCCGAGAGAAAACAGAGTTCATGTGGTTTTCTCTGCATTTTATTGCTGGTTTGAAGTTGAAGAACACCTCTCAATCAGGCTTAACCCTTTGATATGTTTAAGATTGATAAATCGCAGATGGTGCAGGGTTTTGAGTGTATACCACACACACACACTCGCACAAACACACCCACACACACACTCGCACACAAGTCTGGCTTTATGTTTCAAACGGCGAGGGCAATGAGGGTGTGGCACTTTTTGAGCGAGCCCTAATGTATACGCTCCACAAAGGCAGACTGTTCCTTGTTATATACATAAATAATACTCAAAGGGATAATGATTTAACAGGTGTGCTAATTAAAACAATATATCGAAATGTAACATTAAGTATTGTGTGGTGAGGGAAAACAAGGAAGTAAAAATCCCTAAATCTTTTAGGATTTTCTGAGATGCCTTTTTAACTCCCAAATTGCTACCTCATAATGATCAGCAACATTAACCCAAGTAAATGCTTGTTCTTAAATTAGGTTGCATTATTCAGGTCTAGTGGAGCGGCCATAATGTAGATGAGCACAGAACATATTGCAATGTTATCGGCTCTTAATAAAGGGTCACAAATGGAAAAAAAGCGTTGCACCATCCTCAATGTGGACAGCTCTAATGACGCTTGATGAATGAGCCCCTTTGCACATGCATCCATCTTGTGTGCAGAGCTAACTATTGACTGAGGCGCGGTCCTGTGCATGCAGATGGTGAACATACTGGTGAACTCATGGCTCTCGCTCTTTACTAAAGTACTTTACTTTAAAATAATCATAACTATATGTTGTTTTTATCCCCAACAGAACGAGTTTTAAAGACATTTTTTTACAAATATTTGTTGGCATTAATTCTAATCAAACTAAGTAAGTAATATTTATTGATATAACGCATTTCATAGACCAAGGTCACGCAAAGCCCTTAACAAATTTACAGTGTAACGGTAATTTCCATTTACTCCACACACAGTGATGACAGAAGTGAGACGCAAAACACTCTGGTGCATTGAAGCCTCTGACCATCACTGTTCATACTCTCTCATTTCATTCATTCCTATTGCACATGTTTTTAGTGGTAGGGGAAACCGGAGTACCCAGAGGTAACCTACATGGAGAACGTGCAAACTCCACACAGACCTGGAGGTTGAATCAAACCCAGGACCTCCTGTGAAGCACAAGCGCACTTTTAACTGTAGTTTACAGTTTCACATTTTGACATACTAACTGCAGTATAGGGCTGGTTGATATGGTAAAAATGTCAAAAATGTTGCCAACAAATCCAATTTAAAATATTGTGCAGACAAATCTCAAATTATGGGGTTGTGCCTTTCTCAGAACAGTGTGGACTGAATAAATTCGAGTTGTTGCCCAGCCCTGTTTAAGAATAAAATATACTGTATGGAGCAAGTATTGAGAGTGAATAAATCGGCCGGTGCTATACCTATTCTACACCAGGGGGAGGTGTGGAATTAGAAAATTAGTGCAAAGAACGTAATTTCAGTTGATAAATTACCTTAAGTAATTTGGCTAACAGCTAATAGGACATAATATTGTTAAAACTGCTCTGAGTGTGATGTGGTAGTGGTACAGTTACATCAGGAACTGAGCCAGGAACTTGTATATAAAAGGGGCGGAGTTACATGTCTGTGCTAGAAGTTCCTGATATTAGCGTGAACGGCGCTCCAAACAACTCTTGGTCTCTTTTTGATGAGAAAACAATGTAGTAACACTGTTATAAGCTCAAAAAAATTAATTTTGCAAACAAGGTTTTCTTTAAGTAACATTGTGTGAACCAATCAGACTGAAATCAGAGATACTGAGAGCTGATTGGCTGATCCTGAATGTGAAAACTTTTAGAGAGCGAGGAAAGACTGACGTGGATTATTACATTATTTTTTTGTAGTTCCAAAGTTCAGTATTCCATCTTTAGGAACAAAAACACAGGCCCAAAAAGGCAAAATGAAGACAGTCAAGTTGAAGACCTCTGTCCGGTGACAAAATGTGAGGTGTTGTGTTGATGAGCGCGCTGAGATGATTCAGGGGAAACAGATTAGGCAGGGGAGCAGTCTGGCACGTCGTTAGTCAGGGGTGTCAGCGGCGCAGATAAATGAAGTGTCAGCAAAGCAGCCAGGCACCACAAGAGGGAAATGACGAGAAAGAAAGAAATAAATAAAACTACACAATAGATAAAAAGTGAAGAAGCACAAGAGCAGAAATGGCTTAGTTTTTGTGTAATTAAAGTCATTTGTTTCATGTCAGATGTTTTGCTTAAGAGCTTAGTTGTGTCTTTTTATTGTACTTATTATTATCATGCATATATTTATGAGCAGTTTAGATGAATTGAATGCTGCAATAGTTTTAATTGTGAGGCTGCTGCAAGTAAGGCAAAAGATAAATGCTATTTATAGTTGTGTAATATTTAAAGGCCATGTAATGTGCACAATGAGAATATTCTGGCAACTTTTGTTGCCAGAATATTCCTGTCTGTGACGCGTGTAGCTCCTAAGTACCACTTATTTTTGTACCTGGTTTTATTCAAGCAAATGAGTGGGACTGATTTCTTTGTCTGTGAATTTTGTTCCAAAGAAATTAATGAGTAAAAAAATAACGAGTGCCAAAACCAGCTAAATTTGCATTGTCAGTCACCTAAGAAACTGGAAACGCAAGTGAAAGACTAATTCTACTCTATAAATATTACTATTACACCATGTCCACTGTATTTTTAATTAAGAAAAACCCCATTTTAAACTTTTGTTCAGAAATATGATTTGCACTTGTTGACCTCTAGGAATATTATACAGCCTATTTAAAAAATATATGGGCTAGTTCATACTAAAGGGTACAAAAGTGTGACAGAAGGCAACAACATGTTATTGTTTTTTGTGTTTGTATGTATAGTGTATGTTTAGCCAAATACCTCTTCTGTCTAATAGTGGTTCCCAGAAGAGAACTGTTTTAAACATTAGTCACATTTTCTATAGTGGCTCTGTTTATCTGTGTCACAGACGTGATGTCTTTGACAGAATGTGCGGCAGAGGACAAACATATTACTTTTATATAATAAACCAATCAAATGTGATACCAGACCATCATTTTTTTGAGGGTCAAGTTTTTTTTGACAGAAATCCTCACATCCGTTACACATTTTCAAGGGTAATCTAAATTTGTATTGATTATTTTTCCAAATTGATTCCTTATTATATTGAGTGATTTACTGATGTTGTAATAGCCATGTTAATGTTATGGGATTTCATCTGCTGCTTTGTCACTGATGACCTTTTATTTTCTATGTAACTGGCGTCACAGTAGAATTATCAAATCAGAGGCTGATCTAGTCTTTTAACATTTCCCTTTGATATGTCTGTGTTTGATTGTTTTCCTAATCTATGATAGTAATTCGTGTTTTTGATTTATAACCTTTGACAGTCCAGATACTATAATTGACACTTTACTGTGAACACACTCATACAGAGAGCAAAGCTAACATCTTTATTCAAAGATGTAAAACTATTTCCCATCACTCAAGTTTGTTGGGCTTTTTAAATATTGTATTAAGCATAATGAGGCATTTCAATATTTCACTGCAATTTTACAGATTTGAGTGACTTCAAAGGGAAGGTTCTAAGGACACTTTTATTCATAAGGTGCCTTCACAAAACCTTCCCCGGTTTGAACTGGTTCAAGTAAAAAATGTGCTTTGAATGCATCAGCCTTCAGTAAAAAGTGAAATACTGTAAAGCCTTGAACCCAATGATTGCAATTCTATTCTTACATTTACACCGGTTTCATGAGTGTTACAACATCAACAATTGTCCTAAAAATCAAATCCTTGAACTGCTGCGCGGTGACAAAAGCCAAAAGACAATTAGTGTGATTACCGCAATATTTTTCAGTCATCCATCAACACACGGCCGCTTGTTCAGTTTCACATTTCCAACACTGAAAGCAATGTTTTAAAAAAAGAACAACATAGTAATTAGCTATACTTGTGAATTAAAATCTCTCTTGAATATCAACATGGTTTTGTTTATTTTGACATTATCTGACTTTGAAACACATGGATTTTAACTTGGGCGACTTCTTCAAAAACTGAGCACACAAACCGTTGGATATTTGCTAGAGCAGTTTCTCCATCTTAGCGGTCAGGAGTCTCAAGGACACTCTTAGCAATCTAATCACCTACAGTTAGTTTTAATGTAGGTCCCGTGGATGTGAAAACTCCTGCACCCAAAACTTATAGAAGGATTTAGGAGAGGAAGCATGAGAGGCTTCACAGCAGAATCAGGTTGAGATTATTTACCATTTGCAGCAAAACCACATTGGAATAGACATTAGTAAGTAAGTAATGTTTATTTATATAGCGCATTTTACAGACCAAGGTCACCCAAAGTGCTTTACAATGTTCAGAGTTCAGATATTATTCCATTCTCTTCACACACGGTGATGATAGAAGCGAGTCGCCGAACACACTGGCGCTTCAGCCTCCAATCAACACCATCCATTCACTCTCTCATCTACATTCAGACCTATTGTGCATGTTTTTAGTGGTAGGGGAAACCGGAGCACGTGGAGGAAACCTACGCAGACACGGGGAGAACATGCAAACTCCTGTTCCGACTGGGATTCGAACCCAGGACCTTCTTGCTGAGAAGCGAGAGTGCTATCCACTCAGCCACCCATGTGCAAAAAGTATCCCAGTGTGCACCAGACTAGTACATACATGAAACAAGCTAAAACGTGCAAGAAACAATTGTCAATGTGAAAAAACCCGACAATACCAGTTTCAACAGCAAGTGCAAGATCGTTAAAATGTGGGAAGAAGCTGGAACATGGCTTTTCCAGGGGCCAGACGAGTCATTGGCTATTTGATTTAGATTGAAGAGTCTAGATTCATACAGAACCTCCAGACCTCACAGCTCACAGTCTTCTTTGCAGAGCAGAGCACCTTGTTTAGGAGCAGGTGAAAAGAGCACGTCTCACTCTGATGTTAAAAGCTGTGAAGTACAACATGTCGAGCTGCGGCCGCTTCTTAATGACTCGTAAATCAGATTGATATGAATCCTCCCCGCAGCACTATTAGAGCAAAGTGTTTCCAACCTCATTCATTTCCATTAGGGAGCAGCTAGGCTAAGTTTACTGTGGTATCCAAATTTCTCCCAGGCACCATAATTATGATCTTGTGTTAACCCTGTTTTTGCCCTTCAGTTCCCAAATAACAACGCTCATAAAAATTCAATTTCCGCAGACCAGTGATCTACCCTAAATCTGCTTCCCATGGCTGAGATAGTTCAGAAGTTAAATATAATTACGGTATTAACTGGACCTATTCTGAAACATTTGCCAAACTTTATTAGTATGCCAAACTTTATTTATATAAACCAAACAGGTGTCATGAGTCAGTTTTCATCTTCTGAAGCATTTCTCTTCGTGACCAGACTTGTTCCAGTTAAAATGAACCAAACCAACAAGTGTGAAGGCTCCCACATGTATGATATTCACACTTATCATAGACTGTATATAGATAGACAATGCGAAGCCCGATAAGGAAGTGCTCATGGAGGAAGTTTTGCTCCAACTTGGTCTGGTTCCTGTTGATTTTCAGACCGTTTAGCAACCCTGTTAACAACACATCTGCCTCTGCTACGGCACAAAGCTAACCCAGTCAGGTGAAAAAATGCCCATATAAGGAAGTTGGCTTCTTCTGCATTTCTCACACACTACGGTGACGTCAGAACTCAGTCAGTCCCTTTCTAAAATACGGTCTATGAAACTAACACAAGAACTAAACCAGGACTGGACCAGGTCTAAACTACAAAAGCAATCATAGAGCAAAGATCTCTGCCATTCTTTAAAAGGAAAATAATAACTACATTCATGCCTTGATCTAGATCACCTCCAAAATCATACAACTTGTTCCTTGTTCAATTTTAAAGATTTAAAGAAAATATAACTGTTGAGTAACCAATCAAACCCAAGTAACTACTTACTTATTCAAATCCTGCTTTCAATAATTAGACAGACAAAGGTCACACAAAGTGCTTTACAAGGTTCAAAGTTCAGATGTTTTTCTATTCTCTCTACACACAGTGATGATGGGAGCCAGGCGGAAGTGAGACGCTGAACACCCAGAGGTAACCTACGCAGGCACAGGGAGAGCATGCAAGCTCCACTGAGAAAGGATCTGTTCTGAGAGGGATTCAAACCCAGGACCTTTTTGCTGAGAAGAGAGAATCCTATCCACTCAGCCCGTATCATCCTGAACAAGACCAAACCAAGTCTTCACTGGACTCATATCAAACCAATGGCATCTTAACTCATTGATTGCCAGCTGTTTTTGATGATTACACTGATTCTCTAGACCCACAGAATA
>JAPMNZ010876004.1:0-21041 GCA_029875035.1 Pomatoschistus microps
TCTGCTAATATGTCAGCGACCGTACCGGCACAAAGCGCCACCGAGCACAACCATTCATTTGAATAGGGCGCCATCTTGGATCGCCGGGGCATGGCTCCTGCTCAGTTTGGAACTGTTGGAAGTAAAACCTGCAGCCACATGGCCCTTTCTGGAACCGGTTTGAGACCCCTGGTATACATAAATTACTTATTGTTGCCATAATACTACAAGCCCCAAAACAACCCAGTAGCTAAATCCTGTGTGGCTCAGGTTTACAGTGTAACCAAGCAGGAGCGCACTCTTTCAGGTCCGAGTCGAGTAGCCCTGCTTTGAAATGTACATCTGCACTGTGTATCAGCAAGCTCTCAAAATAAAGTACATGATTTTACTAAATATATTCAAAACAGTAGAATCGTCCTACACCCATCTACTATAACATAGTCTAACTCAAGAAATTGAACATTTATCAACCATGTCACAGACTTGCAGGATCTACTTTGTATGACACTGTTGTGAGGTACGTGCACATATGCTCAACTGTGACGTGTTTGCGGTGAAACCCACTACACGCAGCTGCATCCACAAATGAAAGGGCTTCCTCTTCCTTTTCTCGGCTGGACAGATGCTTGTCAAGGGGTCACTTTTAGCAGTGGCAGCCTCTGCATCACCTAATGCAATGAATAATGCTATTTATAACCGTGTCCTCTACTGCGTGATATAGAAGACTCAACAGCAGAAGCAGAGGGGAGACTAATCAGCAGAAATAACCACACAAGATGAGAGATTTGACAAGCGAGCAGCGTCACAATCTTCCAAGATGTGCAGTTTGTTGCCATGGGAGGTGACGCACAACACCCTCACACTGTGAAAGAGCAAGGATTCTGCGAAAAAAGGACATGCAAGTGGTAAACAGACTAGTAGTGACACAGCAAGAGGAAGGACATTCCAGCTCGTAAACAGCAATACAAAGGACAACACATGTGCCCTTCATAGTAAAAACACATGAAAAACACACAAAACATTTTCAACAAACATGGCAGAGTTCTGATGTGCTCAGTTTAAACATAATGATCTACTTCTAGGCTGTAATTAGAGAGGAGGGAAGATGCTGGCAAATGGGACAGAAGAGATGGGGTAATTTAAGCCAGATGAAAGACTAATATCTAGCTGTTAAAGCAACAGTGTGCAACTTTATTGATGGTGGATAATCATGTGTACAATTCTATAGAAATAGAATTAAAGCTGTGGACATTGATCAGTGAAATGCCTGAAAATGAGAGAGACGTTTTTCAGCAGTATGAAAAACAAGATAATATACTATGCCTCTGTCGGTAGGTTCATTTAGTTCATAAAAAGATGCATTGTGCAACTTCTCTGAGGAGACGGATATGTTATGTCTGCCTTTGCTTGGAACGTAACTCAGTATGAAGAAGAATGATATAAATCAGCAACACAAAAACAAGCAAGCAAAAACAGACTCCTGCTCCCTCCAGAATGCACTACAATTTTCACCAACCAGAGTTAACATCAATCTTAAATGTAATGATTTAATCCTAATATGACATTTATTCTGCCTGGTTGTGGTACATGTAGATCACATCAGGGATTTTATAGAAGGTAGTAACCATGTAGTAACCAACTCTTCAAATGCACATATATTTCCAACAAAGTGCATTATAATAATATATGCTTATTTGTAAAGTAAATCAAGCATGTATCATAAAAAAGTAGTTGTGGTAAATTGCGTCAAATGTATCATCATAATTATTATTGTGTCTATTTGAAGTGTGGCGTCATCTAGAACTCTCCTCTATTTCCTCTACATTTAAACAGTTTTTTCTTCACAAACTGAGGATTTGTTAGAAATTTGTTAAAGAAAATGTGAAAAAACCCGTATTGGTTCAAATTGTCATTCATAATTTAGTCAAAATGAAAAAACGTATCCTTAAAACCGGTCATATGCAAGTTCATTGGTCCATTGACAGACATAAACATCTGCAGATCGCTTACTAGCCGAAGATAGATTAGAACAAAATTCATAAAAGTTGATACCATGTGTAAAAACAAGTAAACGTTTTAACATGGTCAACATGCATGCCTTTTCTTTCCAAACACAAAATGTTATCAACACATCACGTACCCTAAAGTGCTGATAAATCCAGCGGTGGAGCCTTCTGCATACAGGGAGCACACGTCCCCAATATGGAGGAAGCTTGACATTTTGTCCGACATGGTGTTGAAGGATTAGACTGAAAAAGAAGAATAAAATTATGAATATGATCTGTTATCTGTTTATTGATAACAGTCAATGAGAACAGTTGGCATCTAAGTTATTATGTTTATAGGCTCTTTCCAAAGAATAAAAAAACATATACATTTTAGTTCATTCATTATATATATTCTTGTTATGGAGATCAAAAGGTAAACAACACAGATGACTTGAGTGCTCCAATGAGGCTATGGAGCAAAAATTGAGCACTTTGTGGATGAAACTGGACTGAACATTGAACACTCTTTCACAAAAATGATAACAAATATGCAGCAGTGACTTAAATAGGTTATAAAGCAGTTGTGGTGATTATATATCTGTAGTATAATTGTAGTAGCCTAGACATGTTGGAAGTCATGCTGCTGAAAGATATGACAACAATTACAATCCAAGCACACAGATCTGTCAGAGGAGATCGTGAGACTTCCTACATTCCTTGCAAGCTCTACTGTAAAACAACAAAAATATAGCCTACGCGTGGGCAACTTCCTTAAAAGGGATGCTGAAACCCAAAAGAACAATGCAGCTGAAAAAACTAGGCTCTTTTTACCTGGCACGAAGCAGAGAAGACGGCAAAGACGAGGGCGTTAAGTGGGTTGGAGAGGGATCATTCCCGCGGTCCGCAGGTTAAATCCATGTCGGTGAAACTCCAGGTACAAGCGAGCCTTAGCTCTACAGCTGAACGAACCCAAGGTAACAATCCGCTTCTTACCTCCTCCACATGTCACTGAGGGAACGCCCCTTTCGTTACTATTTATATGGACTGCATAATACCGCAAGGCTTTCTGGGAAATGTAGTCCAGAAAAAAATAGCATTTACAATCTGTGTATTTGGCTAATGTTGTCATAAATTCAAAGTAACTGTAAAACAATACAATACATTTTGACTTGTGATATTTAGTCTGACGTGACTAAGCATAGATTGTATATAATGGTCCTCATGGCAATAATAGACAACATATTTATTACTCAGGGCAGGTTCTAACTAATACTCTATACTTTTGTATATACTTTGATTCTTTTTCTAAAAAAGATTTGGTTTTATGCTATTCATTTAAAAAAATATATAAAAATACCATAACATATACTATTCACTTATCTTGTGTTGTGTGCTCCTCATTCCTTTGTGTCTGTACATTTGGACAGAGCACTGCAATTTCCCTATTGTCGGACCCCAGTGTTGTAGTCTCAATAATTTAATCAAAATCTGATTTTGATAGTATGAAAATATTTTTTTACAGGCTACTGTTTAAACATTTACAAGCTACACTGGGATATTTGTAATACATCTATAAACAAAAAAAACACACATAGGTACAAAAAAGACTTACTGTAGCACAGAACTCCGGGCTCTGGTAGGGGGCTTGGTCTGGTTATATGGTCAAAAACATAATAATAAAAAGAATAACTGATAACAACATTATGTAATAAATCTTTGTGAGGGCTGTTTAGTGGGTGAAAGAGGATGCAGCCCCCACAGCTCGTCCCCTGCTTTACTAAACAACTGCACTCAAAGGCCATTGATTAAAAGAATGTCACAAACAGCGGCTCACACAGTTTGACAAGAAGAGCTCTTGCTGTGGGTCTCACTGTGTGAATCGGAAAAACAAAGGTTGTAGCTGTGCGTAATCGGATTTGTAAGTGTAAAAGGTATTTGTTGATTTATTGTCAACGCTTGAGGCAAAATATCTATCTGTTTTCTATTCTATCATCTTAATCTATTATTGATCCTATATGATCCCATAGGGTCTATGTGTACTGATGAAAGTGTCAAATAAGAGAGTTATGGCACCAAAAAACATGTACTTTCATAATTGCACTGAGCTCAATCGTTCCGATTAGCAGATGATGATTGGGTTATTCCGCTGCAGACCTTCAACACCAGATGAGTAAATGGACGTGTCCATGTTCAGATAAGTGCTTGTTCTTTTTTCACAGTGCACTTGGGTTTTCCGAAGACATAATGACCTCAATTAGATTGTGTTTTGTAAATGCAGCCGCTCATTGTGTTTTCCAGTGTCGCATGATCCATTTCCTCTCCATAAAACCAAAGTTTAGCATTGGAAATGCCTAGGAACAAAACATTTGCAAATTGCGAATGGATCCACGTACTTGGAGTAATTATTCCCTTGGGGAGAGCAATATACCATCACCAACCTAAGCTCAAATGGGGATTTTACATCCCAAAACCAAGTGTGTGTTACCAACTCTTCATTATATGGGTCAAGTTATGGCTCCATAATAACTTTGAGGCATATGTATATAAGTAAAGGAAGTGAGTTTACTGATTTTTGTTGTTGTCATGGTTTCATACACTACAAAACAGGAGAACCTGAGTTTAACCTCTTTTAATATTATGCTTTAGAATATAAACTTTACCCTTGTTAACTACATATAAAAATGTCCTCTGATTAGAGCTGTACTCAACATGGGAGCACTCAAAGTCATTTTCCTCTTCAGATCAATATCTGTGTTCTAGCTCGTTCCACAGCTAGTAATGAGACAACCAGGTGACAAGATCCGTTGTAGTTGCCCTGATGGCCCGAGGCAAATTCACCGCTTTCTGCATCACTGTGCAAACATGATGGCAATAAAAGCACAGAGACACTGTATCCTCGTGCTTTTCACAGCAGTGCAGATCTACTGTCACAGTCAAAGATTATTGGCTTAAATTACACTGGGCTAACCTGTCTGTGGATAAAGCTGCTGCTTGACTTGACGTAGCACTTTAGTTTAAGGATTATCATCTTCACTAAAAATATGAACAATTATTCCACTTTAATGGCCTGCATATTCCCAGAGGGGGGCAGCTGATTAGACCAGCACTTATCATAATTAGGTCTTGCCATTTTGTGGTATATAACCATCAAGCAGGTTGGAAGAAAGTTGTTCAATCTAATTTCTGCCGTGCAACTTTTTATGATCAGAGGAAATTGAACTGAATAAATGGGCACCTGCGAGGAGCTAAACAGACAGTGAAGGATCATTTCCAGTTTACAGGATAATCAATATGACACACTGTACACAGGTGTTTGGCCTCTGAGGTGGAGCTCCCTTCAGTAATGTTACTTTCACACCTACACATATGAGGTACAGTAATCCAATAGTATGAAACATACCCAATGATGGTCGAGTCCAGGACATGTTGTATAAGCTGCTTTAACCTCCTTTAATCCAATAGGCTCAGTCGAGAGTGTGGGGGCTCGGCTTCACTTTCACGACCTTCATTGCCAATCCTGCCAATACTGAAAGTATGCATAACAATATTGCTGTAATTAGTGATTATTTTGATCATTGTTTAGTTGGAGAATTAGTTAAATAGTTAATTGATTTATTTTTTGGATCTCGAAGAGCATAAATATGGGATAGGGATTTTTAAGAGATTCACCACAAAGCTAAGTTGATGCAACTTGAGAACATCTTCCACAGATGTGAATGTGTCATTGTGTCCAACCAATATTGGATTAATTATCCAATATTGGTTTAGAGTGAAAAGACTTTCAGCAACTTCCTTGAACATATTGTCTGAAATACTTGTTTTACCTGAACTTTCTTTTTGAATGCTCAGATGCAAATGACAAATTGGCATCTTTCTGTTAGCCTTTCCCAGGCAGCTCAATAAGATATTATGGTAAACCAGACGTGGAGTGAATAATACATAGTGCCTCAGAGTGTCAATAAAACAGCTGATGATGTAACCCTTTAAATCACAATAAAGACATAATCTAATATGACTGTATTTTCCAGTGATGTCATGAGAAATAAAACCTACGCCTCACTTCCAGTAGACACTTTAGTAACAATTTATGGAATAGAATAAAACAAACTGCATGCAAGCCAAAGATGTCGTCCTCAGCAGGCAGTGGATGTGCCACTAACATTCACATGGTGTGCTTCCTCAAAAAATGTTTTCATTTTTTTAATATATATTGTTTATTTTTCAACCTGAATGTGACTGTCACGGACGATTCTGGCCAAGCACTCAAAGCTGTCAGGAGCAGACAGAAGTGAAGAAAGAAGAAGACTATCCCTGAATACAAGTGTGTCATAAGCCACTGTGCAGACTATTGGCAGCATCATGTTGAGAGGATCATGCTCATTCGTGTTGTGTGCAAAGAGGCGGGGCTTTGATATAGAACTTCACCTCATGTGATTAACCGGAGGTTGCTAGGTGACCATTCAGAACCTCTGAACCAATCACAGCAGTCCTCCTGTACACACACCCGGTCACCATGGCGATTTCAGGGCCATCTACACACAGGAAGATGTGGAATTGATGGAATACGACATGGACAGTATTGAACACATTTGGCTTTTCATCCTGTACCACATGACTTTACCGTTATGTTACAGCCATAGCTTGGTAGTTTTAATCACGACTAACTGTGCAGCTATAGCTATACTAGTGTGATAAGAAACCGGCCTGCGATGGTCGCAGCAGTTACTGCCAGTTTTCACCACAAACAAAATAAAGGATATTACTTTCTGGTCTTGTCTTCTATAAATCCCTGTGTCAGAAGAAAGGAGTTTGGTTGAAGGAGAGAAAGAAAAAGAAAGCAAGTACAACAAATACTGAAAGTGGTCGTCACAATAGTTTATGTCATAAAGTCCATTTCAATACAAGTAAAAATTATTATTTTTCATTTCTTTTCAGACAATAACTGTCATTAATAACTCAAAATAAGAAAACTTTTTATGGGGTCACATGGTACAAGTTCTTATGATGTGGTTTTATTATAATAAATTGCTCAAGAAATGTCAAAGTTTCTCTTCTTTATATAATGTTATGTACGTGCTCTTAAATTTAGTATCTTTACTCAAATTAGTCTCTAGTTAGGATAGTAGCTTTAATATTTTGGTGGCCACAGACCACAGCACTACAGAAAGTGGTGGAACTGGTTGTGGCTGTAGCAGCACTTGTGGTATTAAATTTGAAAATATAATCTCCATTACCACAGGTGGGCAATTGTTTTCTCCTGGAGGAGTAATTGATGAACACAGATATTTCTAGAGGAAGAGAGAATCCTGAAGATATTTATTGTTATCTTAGTTAATTTTCTTTTAACTTTTTGACTATGTGAGACACACTTTTTATTTCATCAAACATGGATCATGTTGTAGTTGTCTTTATATTTAAATGCTTGCTTGGATTGAACCAAAGCTATAAAAGGCTAAGTATTGTTGATAGATAGATAGATGTTTTTGATTAATTATTCTGATGAATTATAACATGCCATTGTAGCGGTCACAAAGTTGCAAACTTTCTGGATAGTAGAAGAGCATGAAGTTTATGGGAATGAAAAGGTCAAAGAACTCTGTACAGTGGGAGGGAGGCACTGCACATCGTCATAATGAGGCCAGACAGTTTCAGACAGATGCCATTTCAAACGTCGCGAACACAATTGCTGTGTTTTTTACAAGCTAAATCAATTATAAAATCGAAATAAAACCTTAATGCAAAATGAATATGCAAGGTTTTTCTTTGTGTTTGTTGAAACATAACCATAGATACAAAAGATGAGTTATAATTTCTTAAGTAACTTCTCCTGTGGACTCACCCCCTGTAGGAGGAGCAGTGAGGGGCTGGTGCTATGTGACTTCCCCAGACCCAGACATGGATTAAGAGGTAGAAAATGGATGGATGGAACCAAACCTAGGTTTGGCATTCAAACTGGTTTACCTAAAGGCCTATACATGATCAATTTTGGCCAGAAATCAAATAAAAGAGGCTAGTAGAGTCATTCTGACAGCTGATCAGTTGCTGCCTCCATGTTTCCTGTCCCTCTTCAGTCTCTCCAGGCTGGGACAGCATGGTCTCCATTCTAATTAACCCAGATCTGGATATAAATAATCTGAAAGCAGGTCTAGACTAGAAGCAGGGCAGATTTCAGAATGGTCTCGCAAAGTAGGACATCACATTCCCCTGTTTGACAGTTCTATATAAAAACAGCCCTTGACCTGATTTAATTGGTCTCATGTCTCCAGTGGTTTCATCTTCACACCTGTATCAAGAAACTCAATGCAATTAGATATAAAACCTAAAGACAACAAACACATGTAAGCATCAGCAATGATCAGTTCAGGTCATAAACTGTTTTAATGTAAATTTACCAGCAATAGATACAAATCTCAAATGTCAAAACAGCAACATATTTGAGAAACAACAATAAAAACATAAGCACATCTTTGAAAATTGTAGAATTGTAGTGAGTCATGTAGTAAAACTGTTGTTTTAGTCTAGATAGGTCAATTACATAGAGGCACATACAGTTTCATATAATGAAAATCAGGCACATTTAAAAAGTAGAACATTTTGTGGAAAAAAAGTTTGTGTATCTGAAAGGTACATGCATTCTCTACTTAGTTTGGACTTTTTTTTGCCGATCTGTGCTATGCAATCTACAAAAACAAAAAACCCCTGTCACAGGCACATCACTCTTTGTTAGATTCTGCCAGAATAAAAATGCATTATACACTACAAGATTCTATCTGATAATTGATAAATCCAGAGGAAGAAAGCCTGTGCAGTTGTTTGTGTGGCATTGACAAACTTTTTGCTGCGGTTCACCTGTTCCACTGGCCTCAATAGGCTTCATGGTTGTGGACTGTGATCCTTGTTGAATACAATGAGCTCTGTATCCTCCAGAGTAGTCAAATGTTAGTTCCTCCTTTTCCTCTATGTCCCGTCCCGCAAACAAAGCCAGTCTGGGTACAATTGAATGCACCCTCACCGGCACCATGGTCAGGCTGGGGAGGCAGGAGTGGTTGAGGAAGCGCCCTACATTTCCTATCGCAGCCGGGTCAATAAACGTTTCAGTGACGGTTGTTCCTGCATGTTCTCTCACAGAAATTATGTAATTGCATTCTTCTGGTCCTTGTGCGAGCTGTCTTCGTCTGGCTTCGTCATATCCAATCACTTCTCCAGCATATTCACACACGAAAGTTCCACACTGGATTGGATCTAGAGTGCGCACACCCCAGCCTTTGTTTGTGGTCCAAAACACCTCCAGATTGTGCCTCACTCCATTCTGCACCACACGGTTATTGCAGGAGTCGCCACAGAGGCAAAAAGCATTGCATTCAAACACAGGCATAATGTATGGGCCCTGCAGCTTTTGAACCAAGAGCCTGCCTTCAGTGGTGTAAGCTTCTCCATGGCTCTGCAGACAAGAACAGCTTTCCAGAACACAGGAGTGGGAAACACAAGGGCAACCAAGAAGAGTGGCCTCACTTGGGTCATCAGAAAAGCCCGGGCCCTGGACATTCTCTGTGGAATACTGAACAAAATATGATGGAATTTAGAGTTTTATGAACATGATGCAATCTAAGACATGACAAGAAAGTTTGCATTCTGCATGACAGGATTAGGATCATGTTATTGCGATCATCTAGCAAATGCTATAGAGTAGACTACTTAAGACCAGAGCTTGATTTTAAGAAACAGCCACTGTTGTCAATGCCATCTATGGTCCAGTGTGAACCATAGATGTAGTAACATCATTTATGCTTTGCTGCCACTCTGTGGCTGTTATCCGCACTGCATAAATACACGCGTAAACGTGTCATTCGAAAGACTGAATTAATAATAAGGAACTATTTATACAATAAACCAAAAACCCGTGTAGAAAATGGCATGCAAGACAAGGGCAACAAACATATACACAGCCTGAGGAGGAAAGTTTGGAGCTTACATGAAACCGGGGTCTCGCAGGAGCGACAACAGAGTTCTCAATGAAAATAGGAACATTTTCTAAGCCACAGGCAACATCAACACCCGGGGACAGAGCAGCCATAGCTCTGTGTCATACTATAGACTGTTTAAAGATAGTATATACAGATAATATAACACATCCATAATCTGGTGTTCACTTCCTCCACGCGCACATCAAAACAAATGGAGCAGCGTTGACTTCCGCAAGATCAGAAGAATATTACTCCCTCTAGTGGCGACATTGCAGAACCTGCTTCATAGACAAAAAGTAGGCTATGATAATTTAGTACTCACTTAGGTATTTGTCTTGCATACATATTGGGGTGGGTGCTCATACAAATGACTCCACGTCATTTAAAAATGCAAAAATAATGTGCGACTTGGACTTTAATCTGATTTAATGGTGAAGAAAGTTTTGGAGCTCTGAGAGTTGGGACGGCTTGAATTGACTGCAATCAAATACATAGGCCTACTCTTCTTTGATCCATTTTATATACGTGATGGACAACTTGAAAAGACAGTTCTGAAGGAGAACTTGGTTCCACCTTTCATTCATTCATATTTTCAGCTAAACAGACCGGCTCCAAGTGAAGTGTGTTGGACCTCATTTGTGTTAAACTCAAAATATGCTTAAAAGGTAAAAATCCTCCAGCTTCGGTAGTCCAGATCAAGCCGAGTATCAACTAGAGATGGGTCCCCGGGCGCTGTTCTGGCGACCACTGCTCCTAATGCCCTAGCGGCATCAGGATGGGTCAAATGCAGAGGACAAATTTCCGTAGGGGGCCTTAAAGTGCACATTTACATTTATTATTGGTCTGCTTGTTATTAATTTCAAGGACATTATATTGTTATAACAACTACAGAAATTGATCTTCACACCATGGATCTAGATCCTCACACACTGTAGCAACATTCATATGGGCTGCTGCAGCGCCATCTGCTGGAGGAATGGCGATACTAGCACCTTTAGGTGAGAGGCTGAAGGGTTTTTCAAAAAATGCAAAAAGACACATGATTATTTATGACATAATTATAGACACAATTCTTATTTCTCTCACTCACACCATGCTTGGACCAGCATTTAGTGGCTTTCTGTTTGTCAGTATGTCTCCTGCTGCTCTGCCTCTCTGTCCCTGATCAATATGCTCAATATTCTCCCTTTTAATGATGTTAAACAAAAACAAATGTAATATGCATGATGTACACTATAAAGTCCAGCATTGCTTGGATCAAACTCAACTCTGATTCAGTCAGATTTTCCTTTTTTCTGGTATAGAAATTTCATCCTGTGTTTTATTGCAGATTCTACATGGGGCTGTGAAAATGACGTTGCTTTTTTGTTTTCTGGTTGTGTTTTGTCTTTGGGTGTACGAGCTTTCTATGAGGTTAGAGTTTTGCATTGATGTTGTGTTGTCCAAGTGCTCTCTGTATCTGCTCTGTTTATTGTGTTTGTTGTAATTTTCTTTTCTGTTTTTGTGAGGTTTGTTTGTTGTCTTCCTTTATGTATTGCTCTTCTGGGATAGTGACATTCCTTGTGTGCTTGACTGGATCTTTTACAACATTTTTGAAGCAACTATGGCTGAAGCTGAACTCATCATTATGTCAGGGTGCAGGACTCAGTGATTTTCCACTTTTGTATATGAGATCACTTACACAGGCTATTTCTCATTTCATAAAAAATTATATTTTTGGCTTTAGATTAAACAAAATAAAGCTTTAATTCTTAGGAAAAAAATTGCAAACGAAAATTTAAAATGAGGACATATTTTATTGAAGTTTTCCTCGATAAACATGTTTGTGTAAACCACAACAAAGCTAGTGATTGTTTATATTTGTAGCAAAACAAATTTAAAAAAGAAGAAATGTGGCTCATCTGCTTACAAGAATAACATTCATAATTCTACTGCTGGTTTACAGTAAAGTCATTGATATGAATTAAACATGTTCATCTGTGTACAAAAGATCAGTGAATCCAACGTTAATACAACATTATGGCATTGAACTCTGAAACCACGTTTTTACCCTGTATTTGAAAAAAACTAATTATTTCAAATGAAAACTGAATATAGAGTTTGTCATTGTAAAAAAAAGTAAAATAAATAAATAATAAAAAAGAGTAACTAAAACTAAATGCTAAATTGTGAGCACCATATAATAACAAAAGAAGATTAACTTAACCCCCTAAATGTTCAGCTGGCTTCAGAGTCCAGGGCCTCAAGGAGGTGGAAACATTTTATTAGACAGCATATTAAGTCTAACTTTGTCAGCTTATATTAGACAAATTAGCATATATATCAGTGCACAACAGTTAACAGTGAAACTGTTTTACAAGTAAACAATGTTCTGCCAGAGAAAATGGTTTGTTCCATTTCTCTGAAGCTGTGACAATACTCATGCTGTGTTCATCAAAACAGGTACTAAAAATAGAGAAGAGTGACTACTGAGTCCATGGAGCTACACAAAGCTGTTATTCCAGAGTTCAATTCAGACAAGAGGTAAAAAGGCAGTTTGCTAAACTAAAAATGGAATGTCTGCTCCACGCTTGCTACCATATTTCGCTCAGAGCAAAGAAACAATATTTTAAGAGTCACTCAGTTTGCTTGAGTTTGTGCTCCAGCAGCAGACGTGGTCTCACCACATGTAGTAGCTGCGAGTAGTGTCCACCTGGCTGGGTTTACTCTCCGCTGTGCCCTCCTTCTCTTTTTCACTGTCCACCTCCCACAGGTTAATCAGAGGAGGGTACAGCTCATTTAGTGGTATCGAAGATGTCTTCTGCATGTACTTTTTGAGGGAATGATGATAACTTTTCCTTTTCCATCGTCTAGCAATGTACACTCCCAGTGTGGCTAAACTGATGATGGCAAATAACGTCCCCATGACAACTGCCAGGGCAGTGTTCGTGCCCTGGACAGATATTTCCACTGCAAATGTATCTTGTTTTGTTGTGACATTGACACAGGACTTCTGCATTTGCTGTCTGATATTGGACACAGTGAGGCACACCTCATACTCTGTTGCCGGCTGTAGATGGGTGAGGTTGTATTCATGGACGTCCACCGGGACACGAGCGGTGTAGGTGATGTGAGGGTTGTCTATTTTCATGGTGGCAGACGACCATTTCAGATTGGAGGTCATGACATTTGAGTTGATTTTCCAGGAGACTAATATGGAGTGTGATTCTGTCTGCTTGACATAAATCTTCATAAGCTGAGTGGTGTCTAACAAAGTGCCATTTACCTGAATAGCTATTACTTTAGTATCAGCACCTTGGGAATTCTGAGCCACACAGGTGTACCTGCCAGAGTCCTCAACCTGGATATTTGAGATCCGCAGTGTTCCTTCCGTAGTGAGGCTGTACTTGCCAGACAGCATGTCCATCATTATTTTGTTACCCATTGGTGTCACCCAGTAAATCTCTGGCTCAGGCTGCGACATGGCTCTGCAGTCCAGGTCTACCGTCATGCCGATATCCAAGTTCAGATGATTGGGAAAGGTGTCATGCGCGATCATGGGCAAGCACTGGTTGACGAGCCCCTTTTGGACCACCTCCCTAACATGCAAACCCCTGACTTCTGGAGGCATGGCACAGAACATGGAGAGGGGTTCCATGAAGCGAACATTTGTAGAGTTCGAGCCCATCCACTGGATCACACAGTCACAGCGCAGGGGGTTGCTGTGAATGCTGATCTCACGGAGGTTAGGAAGAGACTCTACAGTCGACTGGTAAAGGGCATTCAGGGAGTTGCTATTGAGCATTAAACTTTCTAAAGAGGGAACATCACGGAAAGCTTGTCGATTTATAAAGGAAAACTTTGGGTTGTTTGTAGCTTCCAATTTAGTTAGTTCTGGGAGATTATCCAACGCGTAATGATCAATAGAAACTAGTTCTACCATGTTATTAATAGCTAGTTCTTTTAATTGCAGCATGTTCTTGAAATCGCCCTCTTCAATTTTATGTACAGGATTTTTATTTAAATCCAAAAACTTTAGATTAGGTAATTTCCTTAGGGCTTTTTGTGGAATTCTGACAAGATTGTTATCATAGAATGAAAGGCTTTCAAGATTGTCCAGTCCAACAAAAGCGTTTGGAGGAACGTCAGTTAATTCCATACCAGCCAAAACAAGACTCCGAAGGTTAACCAGTGATCTAAAATTAAAGTCTACAATTCCAGTAACAGGGTTTTCTCCGATCATGAGGATTTCCAGGTTGGGTGTAGATTCGAACCACTGGCTGTTGATGCTTTGGAGCTTGTTGGAGTTGAGATGTAGCCTTAGCAGGTTCTGCAGACCAGAAAAAGCATTGGGTGCAATTGTGCTGATTTGATTGTGGTTAATGTAAAGTTCTTGAAGATTGCTTAAATCCTGAAAACAGAAATCAGGCATTTCTGCGATCTGGTTCTCCTCCAGGTGAAGGGTGGTAAGCTGAGACATGTTGATAAGGCCAACATCTTGTATGCTGCTGAAATTGTTCTGTGAAAGATCCAGCTCAGTGAGATTGAAGAGCTGCTCGAGTTCCTCGCTGGTTCGAGCAATGTAGTTACTCTGAAGTAGCAGAACCTGGGTGTCACTGGACAGGTTCCCCGGGATGCGAGTTAACCGAAGATCATTGCAGTCCACGGTAATAGCTTCTCTGTAAGTCGACTGCGGAGTGAACCAAGGTCGGATCTCACACACACACAGCTGTGGGCACTCGCTTGTCTGGGCATAAGAAACCCCGGCCAAAATCAGTCCACAAATTAAATGTCCCATAAGACGTAAATTCAACTTGAGTTTAGCCATGGTGTGGAGCGATACGAGGCGACGTCCACTTGAAGAGTTGATGTATCTCGACCATCAACCACCCTTTCTGAAGTTGAGGTAGTGTAGTGGGATGCAGTTTAATCCAGCAATCTCCAAGCAGCAGTGGCACCTGAAACACAAAAGGTCACAATGTAAATAACATTTTGACTAAAGCAGACTTGGGGATATTCATGAATGTCTCCAGCAGGTTAGACTACTGTAAAGGGCTGCAGCTCAGAGTCCCGACAAGAACAAGGAGGTACGACCACATTAGTCCAGTTCTCAGGTCTCTGTACTGGCTTTCTGTTGGCCAGAGAATAAACTTTAAAGCAGCTTGCACCAATGTTTGTGCCAATGTACAGTGATTTTTTTTTTTTTACTATTTCAATCTCTTATCTCTTTTCTTACGCACTTTGAATTGCCTAGTGTACATAAGTGTAAATGCGTTGCTATACATATTAGCTTGCCTTGCCTTTCCTAAAACAGATCAAAAGATATTTGTGTTTAAATGGTCTTTACCAGTACAACACGCATGTCACATGTGTTATTTACGTATGTGTAAATGAAACCCCAATGACCCTGTTATGTTGTCCTAAAAACAAAATGTAAATTAGATTCTCAATATTGATTCTCAGTAATCAGTTTCTTAACAACCCTAAAGTATTATGTAAAAAATCCTCAAATAAAAATCTAACACATTGCAATTTGCTCTAGTAATCCAAAATTATATGTTCTTAAAAGTGTTGTTTTTGCACTTACTAATAATTTTCTAAAAACCTATTTTTTTCTCATTACTCAAAGGGTTAAAACACACATTTTAAAATGTGTGTTTTAAGATGTTTGGGAAGCTAAGTGATGGATGTTCAGCATAAACAGTTCTGATGAAAATGCCTGATCAGCAGCTCATCATAATAAACATCAAACTCCACTGCGGGACTCTCAGACCCATGAGGAGAAAGCGTTTGTTTCTGTGAAGTCCATTACCCGTGCTGAGAAAAGGAGAAACTAGGTGATATACTGTTTCCTAAAATAGCATCCCTGTATCTATGCAATAGTTTCTACTGTCATCCTAATTTCTACTGGATCGCTCTGAAACCACTTTTGGCACAAGCTTGTACGCTCACAATACCCTACACAGAAACACTAAAAGCAGCCTGTCACTCAAGATCTATTTACTGAAAGAAGGCACACGTATGGGAAAACATATGCCCTCCCCACGTTGGCATGGCCCTGTCCACAACACCAGCTTAAGAAGATGGTGTCTAAGAGGATTTCAAACAAGGGAGCTGACTAATTCATGTGAAGACAAACTGCCTGGCAACAGTGACCAGGAGACGGCGAGCTGAGCGAGCGCTTGTCCTATGCCGGGGATTCCCTCATGAGCCTGCGGGTGGAGCTCTGCTAGAGAGAACTGTCTCTAAGCTAAAGTGGGGTATATTGTGATGCCTGGATTAGCACATGGGATCCTGAAGTGCAGATTAGCTGAGACCCAGAGGACGAAAACAGGTCACACAGTACTTTAATTAAAATCAGAGCATCAGTGGTGTCTATGGTCACTCTGTATAGAAATGGATGCACTATAATTTACACTTAATCTTATTACTCAAATGAGGAGGGGATTGGAGCAACGCAAAAACAGTTACAGTCATAATATGTTTACGAATATTCAAAGAGTCACAGTCCAGTAAACATGTTTATCAAGATGCATTGCTGCAACATACACAACAACACAACATACTGTAATGTGTGTGTTATAATGTTCTGAACATTGTAACGAGCTTTGGCTTTAAAATGAGCTCTATAAACATTACTTATTAATTATACTAAGATCATGTGCATAAAAGGACTTTATAGCCGGTTTTCTTTACATTTGATGGATGGATATTTTATGTCAATATAAATCTAGATAAATGCCAGCAAGTGTATATTGTAAAGGTATTACACCATACATAATACGAGAAAGACGCAAAATGGATCATTAAACGTTTTTTGTGAAAAAGATAATAAATTATTAGCTTCAAGAAACTGTAAATGTGTACGAGAAGTGGGGTTGAGCAGTGCTTTAGGAACAGAACTCAGCAGGCACATAAAGGAACGCCTCACTATGGACGGAACTAGCAATAAACATAATAATGGCACAAAAATATACATACTTATAATTACTAGGAATTGACCAATTATCCGCACTGATGTCCAACAATATATAAAGACAGTTATTTGAGTAACAAAGTCCTAGCTACGTCCGGACAATGCTCTATCTCATCAGTTTGGTTTGGTTTATTTAAATAAAAAATTACTTCATTTAGACACAAATATTTTTCATTTGTGTGTTAAATAAACATGCTTCACACACTTAAAGTGCATCAATATTTTCATTTTTACTGCAGATGAAGATCAGCTCTGTATATTTTCAACCTCATTGATCAATTATTGCTACTGGCCTTGAAATTACATTTTGGTCACTCACTAATAATTACATATTGGATCAATATGTTGGCCATACCAATTATGAGTTGATTTTGTCAAAATCATTGACAAGTTATTAATTCTTGATAACTTGTTGTGGAATTTCTATAGCATGTAAAAGGTTCTCAGGTTTACATTTTCAAATGCCCTGTATCCAATGTTTTATTGTGGTTTCTTTACATTTGCAGAAGTCATAATGCTCTTTCTCACCTTTTTTAATTTTCATACAAGTTTCACAGTTGACAAAGCACAGAGCTTTTACATCATAATACAGTGAGTGTTGCCCTGTTGTTGTGTTGTTGTGTTGTTGTGTTGTTGTGTTGTTGCTCTAGAGCCGGGGTTTGACCCCTCTGCTCTAGAGCAACACAACAACATATTAAGACATCCCAAATTTGGGTTAATCTTCCAGCTTTTATCACCCCCCGCATTTAAAGACAAAGTCTGTTGTTTTCATGTCCATGGTTATGTATTCACTTTTTTAGATATTGCCTCATGACACTGGCTGAGTGGTTAACACTATAGTTCGACTGAGCGGCACAGAACACAGAACAGAGTGTAGTTTGCATATTCTCAATGTAATGGGGTAGGTTTCCTACGGGTGCTCCAGTTCCAATAACCACTAATATGTACTAGGCTCGTCCTTCTGGGGCCCGAAATCTAAGCAGTAGTATCCTGGTTAAATAAAGGTCGATAAATGAAATAGTAATTAGATAAATACATTGGTCTGGTGGGGCCTCCCTGACATGAGCTGCATGACCACTGCCCACTGAGGAACACTTTGAACACTGTTCAAACCACAGCAGGTGCATTGGGGTCACAACAACAACAACAAACATCCAAAGCTTTTAACTGTGGTGGCCATCAGCTGCAGATCTCAATAATAAAACCCAGATCTGACCATAATCATTGTACAATTTACAAATCTGATGAAGACAAGTAACCACAGGTCGAGTATCAGAAACGATGATTATGGAGAGACAAAACGTCTGGTTCAACTAAACACTAACACTTTTGTGTGCCTCTCCCATTCATCTACAAATGCAGTGACTGATTCTCTTTCAACTATTCATTCAATGTTGACATAGTTAGATTATTGTCTGTGCCCAGCTGAAAGGCTCCTCTCTGTTGTTGCTGAACACTAAATGGTCATAAATAACTGCCCTTAGAGTCACGCTGGGCAATAAACACACAGTTAACGACAGGTTTGGAGCTTCTGTCCAGTAATGGCTGTAAATTGATTAAAGCTATAAATTGGACTAATGTCTTGGGTTTTGTTTGTTTTGAGATTTATTCATTTAAATTCTCGCCTTTTGTGACAGATAAAATAAGGTTGATTTAAAGATAAGGTGAGATTTGTGCGTTCACATTATGTACTTATATAAAAATAGCAGAGTCAAGAGACATTTGTGTTGAAACCTGTAGCGCTGGTTTCCACCTGCCAGTTGTCATAGTAACAGTAAACTTTGTCACAGCCATTGACAGCATGAAGGACTGTTTTTAAGTGTTACCGTGTTTTGTGTAATTAACATGCACGACCTAAAAATAGATAATAACCATAAAAGCTGTGGGAATGTATCACAGACATAGTTGACATGATATCATTGCGTGTGAATGATCCTGAACCCGTGTCTGGTTTGTTCTTAAGCCTCAAGCTCAGCCGCCTCCTGTTTGTCTCTCCGGGGATCTGATGCAGTGACTGAGTGGGTGGTGCTTTTTTTAAAATGCCTGCTCCTCCTCCACAGCCCACACTCCTTAACATAATAACAAAAACTTCGTGCCATGACAATACTGTGCACTCAGTTCATGATTTCAGAGTCACTGGGGAATACATCAGAATGTGGGCAATGAGTAGATTCTCCGCAGGGAATAGGAGGAACAACTAGACTATATGACCCCAAAAAACAAACTTAAATCAACCAGAACTTTCACTGTTATAACGTTAATAATATCAGCCACTTATTATGTGCCTAAAGCAAAGTGACAATAGGGGACATTTGTAAAACATGAAAAACTTCAATTATGATGATTATGTGAGAAAGGGAATCACTAAGATCATTACTGTATGTGAATTCGTTTTTAAGATGACGGATGTAAATATGGATGGTGCTAAATCTGGTGTAGCCATGTTTTTTTAATGCGTGTCATAACACATATCTCGGGGTGAAATTTACCAAAACTTGTAAATGTGTTTAGGAAGCCTTTTTTGATTTTCTTTGATCATCTGTGACTGTGCAATAACTTTGGTTTGTAATGTACACATTTTGTTTACTAATTGACTTCATTGATCTAATTCTATCCGTCCTTAATGTCTGACAGCACATATACTTTTTTCCTCTCTTGATGGTCGGGTGGGAGGGATTTTGTCTATTTATACTTATTTCCATACCTTTGTAAAATAAAAATATATATATATACACAATTTAATAAATATGTAAAACACTTAAACTTGCCAATAAATTATGAAATGACATGCTCCAAATATGAATGCTGTGAGGGCATGTTTAGGCTCCATATAGTGTATATTGTAATGTGAGAGTCAGGGGAGTTTGTGGGTCAGTGACAAGCAGCAAACTCAGCAATGTCTTTAACGTGACCTGGGGGTTCTCAGCGAGCACGTGTTTGGATATAATCAAAGCCCATAAGTCAAACCGTCAAACTAAAATGGACACAGTCAATAATCAATGAGATAATATTACTTCAGCAGTAGCTCATAGTGTGATGCTTTTAAACTCCCCAGTCTGCACAAATACGTCAGACTGTCCTTGATGATTATTTCATAACCTAATGGCTGCCAAAATTTACAACAGCCCCAGTGGCTCTCCCCTGACTTTGCAAAAAAATAAATCAAAATAAACAAACAAAACTTTGCGTCCCATCTGCCTATTGTTAGTCTCTATAACTCGTATCTAGAAGACGCCATCACAGAAGCGCAACAGCTGCAGCAACAGAGGCAGCATGACCGGACAGACCACAATGGACCCCCTGCCACCAACAGCGGACCCAGACCGTGAGCTTCTGTGGGGGTTCTCCAGGATACACAGCGCTCCCCTTAAATGAGCCACACAGACATCTGCCCACATACTTGGATCATTAACATGCATATCACATTTATGGCTCCTCCAATCCTCAGGGCTGTACATCAAAGTTACTGCACTTTCTGACGCATTGGGTGAGACTGACGCGTTTTCACCACACGAAGGAAAGAGACCAGACAGGGCTCGGTGCGCTCAGAACAGATGCCCTTGGATAGACGTCTGCAGATCCAGTGATATCCTGAATGTGGTTCAGCAAAGATATGCAATTTCACAAGTTATATGTATGCACGCATTGAGTCACTAAT
Organism: Pomatoschistus microps; assembly: GCA_029875035.1. NCBI lineage: Eukaryota > Metazoa > Chordata > Actinopteri > Gobiiformes > Gobiidae > Pomatoschistus > Pomatoschistus microps. The sequence continues at coordinate 20,545 of JAPMNZ010876004.1, forward strand.
AAAAGACTATAATGTTTTTTTCCTCCAAACGGGGTGAAGTTCTACAGCTGAAAAACGTTTGTCCACACATGCATGATGGTATTCATAAATTGGACGAGTGGAATCAAAACAAAAACATATTTCGCAGAGTACAGCCTATTTTGATTGGTCTAATTGCAGAAAACACGGGAATGTGACAATTGCGCTCACCTTGTTGAGATGGCTCTGTTTCCACGCCTTCACCCAAACACACGGCTTCTTCAGATTTGATCAATATTCCCGTTGTGAGTTTCGCATAGGAGCTTGTTTACAGAAATGCGCTGCTGCTGCTTTGTCTGCACACGGAGCGGCATGGTGCGCCTTTACGCAGATCCATCCCTCTCTCTTCTATCTCCTCAATCGCGCACCTCGCTCACTGCTGTTGCTGCTGCTGCTGCTGCTGCTGGCGCGTTCTGCTGCGTGGATGCAGACGAAGCAGCAGAACAGGCATCAAAACACCTGGCGCTGAGGGGGAGGAG
>JAPMNZ010876081.1:0-10193 GCA_029875035.1 Pomatoschistus microps
AGTTCTGTGTAGCTGTACATACAACTGAAGGATTTTATCTTAGCTCTGTTTAATGTACTGCGATAATTTATGATTTTAATGTCATGTATGAGTGTCTCCATCTTGTTTTGTTAAGCACTTTGCATTCCCTTGTGTATGAACTGTGCTATACAGATAACCTTACAATTAATGTTGGATATTATTGAATCTGAACTGTCTTTGGAAGTTTGAGCCTTTTTAGACCATTCCACTGACTCATTTGTTATGGCACAACCTACAATAATCTGATGCCATGCACTCATTAATTTGAGTTACTAAATCAAACATGTTAAGGTAATGAAGCACATTGGCAAGTATTCTTTCTGATAACCACTTAATTCAGATTGGAAACACACATACACAAATCATCAGGGTACATAACTGTGTCCAAACAAACACAGCTTTAATTGGGGGCAGGTATACAACTGTATCAAAGGAGAAACATACGACTAGCCCTCAGAACAGGGCTTTTAATTGGAATCTATTTATACTGATGTGGTGATAAGTGGGTCAATGACATGGAGAAGCTTTAGCAGGGAAGAACTTAAGCATACGGACCTTGTACTTGGATCCCGCTCGGTCCTTGGCAGTACATATCAACATGTAAACACCGCTTCGTTGGCTTGTTTTATCCACATGTTTCCCGATGGACAGAACAGCCCTAGTCCCTTTACCACGACCCCTCATCCCGAACGTAGGGAGCTGTCTGTTTAGCACTTCCACATCGCATTGCAGCTTCATTTTGGCCAATGCAAAGATATGGCACAGTTTCTCCTGCAGTGAGAGTCGAGGGAGACGGGTTTAGGAGGAGCATTTACGTCCGTGGTTTCAGCTTTTTATTTTTCACGGAAAGAGGTCATGGATGTCAGTCTGTCAACGCTGGGATGTCAACAACGGAGCTATTTTGGCACGAAACAGTCCAAAAACGCGCCACCATCGCAGACAAACAAAACTGAGACAGTGGCAGAAAGCGGGGCATGTGCCTCCGTGTCTGTAAAAACACTAAATATCCAGAAAGAGTAAAGTTTTCTTGAGTTTTGATGGAAGTTAGCAGCTGCCAGTTAACGTTAGCAGACTTCTCGCGCGCAGGAAGTGACGTCAGGGAACAACAAACTACCAAAAAAAGACATTTGGATGCAGCCAAAATCAGAAAATAACTCGTCCTTCCTTATCCTTCTTTGCTCTTTAAAATTTAAAATGTTTAGGTTTAAATTCAATACACTTTAGTACGTATTGCTCCTTACGTGAACTTTTATGTCAATGTTGTTCTTTTAAAGCACAAGGAAGGAGGTTTTAAAGCATAGAGAAAAACAAGGAAGGATAAGAATTAGGGGTATTGTTTGTGAATTCAGACGCGGACCTGTTCTTGTTTCTCATTAGTGGTTTTTGACATTCACTCCTACAATATCAATGTATCAAGCAATGTGTGTTAAAAGCCATTGTAGTGATTATATTTAATATTTTGAGGCGACACATTGGTGCAAGTGTTCCCTCCGGGTGCTCCAGATTTTCCAACAACTAATAACATGCACAATAGGTGTGAATGATGGGTGGTGGTCGATTCAATAGCTGTGTGCATCACTGTGTGTGATTGTGAAATTCCCACAACAATTGTAAAGCGCTTTGTGAGCCTGAAACCTGGATCTATAGCCCGTCCATTTGTGAGAGCGGATCCTTCTCTCAATGTCGGCCTCCCTCTTTTTTTTCTAAGGACTGTGATGATCAGGGACATTCTAAGAGATTAATTAACATGGACACTAAAGGTATGTAGGAGGATTTTCTACTTAAGGATGGATCATCAAGACTATCGGTCCTCCCAATTGTCAATCATTCTGATGATGTACCTTTATAACATTGATGTACCTTTTTAACATTCTTTATTTGTCTATTTCTGTGTTGCATTACCAATTACAGAACAGTAGGAATGAGGAGCACACAGCAAAAGTTAAGTGAATAATATCTCTATACTAGAGTGAAATAAATCTCACTATACTAAAGCAAGTATAACATTGCTTTTAGCATAATAAAGAAGCAAGTATAAAAGCCATTGGTCATCCTGCATTTCCTGTGTTCAAACGCTCTGATCTGACCTCCGAGATGACTGCTGTTGTGATTTAGGGCTACACAAACATAAATTGAATTGAAGTGAATTGTGACTCTCTGTATGAGATAAGCACTATAAAAAAATACTTTAATTCAAGGTTCTTTCAGGTTGTTTTCTTTATTAATGGATTGGCCATTTACAAAGAAGATAAAACAAATCTCAAGGAAACAATTGGCTCTTAAAGTAACACATGACTAACCTGACCAGCCAGAGCCTCTACTTTCTGACACATACAATTTTGGAGGTAGAAAACCATATGCATGACTCTGGATGTAAATTTGAAGGGAGATTATGGTTGGAGGAAACAAGCAAGATGCCCTTCTTCAGTGCGAGGTTTGTATGGTCTGTAAGGATGCGCGTCTTTTCTCAGTGCCATAAAAGCAAAGTGAAAAAACATGCTAATATATTCGTCTATATATATATTTATATTGGGCTAAAAAGTGACATATCAGGGCTTTAAAGGGCCCAAGTAAGGTGCATCTGAAACGACTCCTCCTGGATTTCTTGCAGGGAAGACATCAATATGTAACATTGTTGTCCCTTAAATAGCCCTTTACTGTTCTCAAGTCTTGTGCAAGCTACGGGTTCCAGTTAATGACTTTGCATTGATCACTGTGTAGTCTCCACTCTGGACCCCTTATGTAAACAACAGCCGCTTCCTTCGCGCTCACCCTCTCTGACCCGACCCTCCGAATGTTCCGCCAGAACAGGGAAGAAGTGTGCGTCTCTGTACGAAGGAGGACTGATGCTGGTGCTGGGCTGGCAGGACTCACACCAAGGCTCGCTGAGACTGCTGCTGCGCCCTCTCCAAAACCCCAAGGTGCGCTGGGAGCCATACATGCGGCACAGAGAGAAGCGCGACGTGTTCGTGGAGCGATGTGAGAGGTACAGCGTCCCGCATCGTGAAAAGATAGAGGAACAACTGCTCGTGATGGTTCTCCTTCGCTGCCTTTCCTCCTGTTGAGCTGGAGTGGGCTCGCAGGTGTCTGGAGTGAGGAGTGTGCCGTAACTTGCTGGAGTCTGACACCGATCCAGCAAGAGATAGTCCGAGGAGGAGGTGTAGTCTGTGTGCTGCAGGGAGATGGATTCAGTCGTGCTTGCGTTTATCAGCATGGCCTCGGAGTAGCTTGGAATAACCTGCCTGTTACAACGTATGTGCACTTCCATCTCTGTGCTGTCTAGCGTGTCCACTCGAGGGATAATGCAGCCGCTATGGTTTCCGATTGGCTGATCATTGGGTTGTGTTGAGGGCGTGTAATCCAAGCCAAACAGTTTTTCTATCCTGTAGTGCACAAACGCGGTACGATATTCACTGAGTACTCGAAGTGGCCAAGACAACATTAGAAAAGCTGCAAACCAGAATGCTGGTTGGGAACTGTACCAGGGCATCTGATCTGGGTTCACATACACCATGATGTTCTCTCTAAACTCAACATTCTTCAGCTGCATACCCTCTCGAGCCTCCATGTAGTCGTCCAAACCCTCCACTTCGGAAAAAAACCTTGCCCTCTGGTTTAAGTACTCGTTTTCGGGCCCTGTCTCTGTAAAGCTGAAACACTTTGTAAATCGGAGTCTTGTGGCAGCGTGGCCCTCCAGACCCTTCAGAACACAAGAAACGTCTTTCGCACCACACCGGCTGTAATCGAACTCCCCCTCGGCCTGATGGGTGTTCACTCTCTCGTGGTACACTTGAGTGGTGGTGTAAGTATCACCACTCCTATACCGAGTCACCTGCCGAGTTCGCCGGACAAAGTGATAACTAATAGCTTTCCACCAGATACAGGGCTGAGCTTCTCTCATCTTCAGCACTCGCTCATAGATGCTCTCAATATCTGCTTTGCGCTGCAGCTCACTTCTGGATTGACAGTGCCAGCATTCCACCATGTAGAGAACATACAGCATGGCAAAGAGAGCCAGAGGGATGTAGATGTAGCCCTCAGAGCAGGGGCTGTCGTGGTAGATCATGGAGTGGCCCCCAAAGCCCACTCCTGCCAGACCCCGCAGAGGAGAAGACAGTGGGGCGGTGAGAGGGGGGCTGAAAGGAGACTTGAAACGTATTTTGGTGACTGTGGTGAGCTGACACCAGGCCAAGGTTCCCAAGCAGCTGTACATTAGCAGAGAGAGGATCAAGCAGCGCCAGTGGTCCTCGCGGCACATGCACGCTCCCAACGACTGCTGCTCCGGACGCTGCTGTAGAGAGATATGGAGAAATTAAAATAATAAGAGTAATGATACTGCACATGCATTCACATAACAGAGCAAAAAGAAAACCAAACTGCATAGGAAAACTATGATTGATTTCATTCTTCATGACATAATTTATGTGTGAGAGCTTAGAAGTTGTAAGTGAGTAAATACGTAAGTAATCATTATTTATAGAAACACATGACACAACATTAGTTTCATAAAACATTTTATAACACGGTAATAAATGTTGTTGTTTTGCTTGTAATGAACCACAGTTTGAAATTTTAACTAATAACTACTACTACTTAATTAGTCTACAGTGATATCTTTTCACATATAGATCATAGTCTGTGGATAGGCAAACTGACCTAAAAAATGTAAAAACTAAGGTTTTTCAAATGTAATTAGATAATACTGCATGTTTTATTCCATTCATACAAAGTGAGTGAAATTATGGAAGGAATAAACAATAGATTTTACAACATTGACTTCTTTGTAACAATTTAAAACTTTTCTTAAGTTTCAAATATTACAGAATCTGAAAAGTGTGTATAATACTTTGTTGTTGTATATGTTATGATGAATATAAAGTATATAAAGTATAAAATGCATGTAGAAAAGCTAGTTAAACTAAAGGTGCATAATATAATAGGTTCAAATAAGCACAGTTTCTGCCTGTTCCTTGGTTGGTTGCAATTCATTTTAGTATTTTGTTTGAACTGTATTTTTGTTTATGTGATGACCAAAATAAAACAAAATATCAATCCATAAATACATGAGTACATTCCGTGGAAACAAGCAGGGAGCAGACATTACCGGAAAAGAGACGCAATGCACATTTAATGCAAAGTAAATTATAGGCCTCAATTTGACACAATTGGATTCTCTCAAACGGGTCATGATCTGAGTGAGATGGAGCGGTTTATTGCTTAACCATCTCCACTATCATTAGGAGACTATGTTTGCCCCAGTTTAGACCACCATACCTCTTCTGGGACATCCCCTGCGCCTGTCACCTGCCTTCCCCCTGTCCCATCTTCACTTGGGGCAGTGCTCGCGGTTGCCTCCACACTCTCCGAATTTGGGCCGCTCATCCTGCACCTTTCGCATGTCCTTCACATAGATGACTACGTTTTCATGGCTGGCTGTGGTGCGTTCCTCGGTCTCTCCTTGGGGCGATGCGCGTCTGTGATGGAGCCGCGGTGCTGATGCTGCTTGGAGTCCCGGGGTGGTGGTGGTCCCATGGTCGGACTGCTGCACCGTGGTGGGCGGGGTTCGGGGATTTCACCGCAGCAGAGGCAGCAGAGGTTCACCATGGTGCAGAGAATCAATTGTAATAGCGATCAAGTCACAGCGTGATATGTGGGCGATTTACGAGAGCGTTATGTCTCTGTGCTGCAACCATAACAAATTTGGCAAAAAAAATAGGACCTAAAACACGACGTATTCATGGATGAACACGGCCATAATACTCAAATGAAGCGTGTCAGAAAGATACAAGTCGCAAATAAATAAATATATAAAAAAACAGCGGGTTTTCGGCTTTTGTTTTGAAATCGGAAGTGAGAAATATGGCTGGTGGTGTCGCAGTAAAATAGTTCCGTGTGGAGTGCATGGATGTCGTGTGGCGGAGTAATACCATACAAACATCAGCATCAATATCCAAGGAAGCGAAAGGATTTTTGTGTGTTTTGAAAACTGTAAATCTTCACATTGTTGTTGTTGCGACCGACTATTTCATGTTTTGTGTTGCAACGTGATATGAAGCGACTTTAATCGGCTCGGCTGTCAGCAATAGATGACTGTTGTGCCTAATGTAAACTTCACTTTGCTGTTCCACGTGAGACGAGTTCTCCTACAAGGTTTGAACCAGTTTCCTACAGTGTTGGAGAGAGAATATGTTGTAAAAATGTATCTGTTACAGAAGTCTGTATTACTATAATTATGTGTTTATAATGTTACATTGACCAATCACTGTATATTCTGAATAATAGGAATTCTATGCTAATTTATATAATAGTAAAGGCAAGACAAGCTAAGTTTATTTGTTGTGTGCCTTCATAAACGAGGCAACTCAAAGTGCTTGACAAAATAGGAAAAGTCTCACAATCACGCAAGACAGTGAAATCAAAAATAATGAATGAAGATACAATCCTTCTGTAGTGCGCACAGCTAAACAGAATAGTTTTCAACCTGAATTTGAACATTGTCAGAGTAGATGTCTGTCTCACATTTTCAGGAAGACTGTTATACATCCAGTTAGAGTGTCTGATACTTTTTATAATATCAAAGCTAGGGTATGTAATAGAATTCTCAGTATGAAATTGCAGGTTTTCTGATGTGGTTGGATTTGTTTACAACACGGTCCTTAAACATGTCTCTTTCTATCTCAAACGCAACATTAATAAAATGGCAACGCAAACTACAGCTTTTAAAGATAAAGCTTTATTTTTATTCCTTTTAAAAATGCATTTTGGTCATTCTTTATTAGAGGACGAATGAAAATTTATTCGCAAGCTTCACTAATACATAATCATTCATTCTTGTAAATTGTGTGATGCAATACCAAAATCACTTCCTTCAAAGTCTGTAACTTCTGATACCAGTAAAAGAAAAAGTAACAAATTCCAAATACAGTTACTCAAAACATGTATTTCCGGTACATGTAATCTCTGTTTCTCCAACATTGTCTATGTTACGTGTGTGTATCTCATGTTGACATTTGTTTCTGTGGAAAAGATGCTACAGCGGCCCAAGCCCACAGACTCTGAGGTGGACCTGTTGAGGGAGCAGCAGAAGTTCCTGAGCTCCGGAGCCCAGGCAGCGGCCAGTGTGCTGCGCAGACCAGACAAGAGGAGACCGCAGGGTGGGGCTCCAGAGGGGGCGCAGGAGGCTGGAGGCTCACAGAGGGATGTCGTGTCCATAGAAGGTGTAGCATCCTCAGTACCCACACAGCACACACAGAACACCCTGGCCGCTCTTCTTTATGGCATAAGAAGCTATAACAAACTTCAGTCTTGGTTAAATGCAGTTGTGCTTGAAAGTTTCCACACCTAGCCAGAGTTTTCATTATTTTGGCCAGATATTGTAGGCTGACTTTTGTATGAAATAAACACAAAAACTTGTGTAAAGTCAAATAATCATGTTTTCTATTTTAAAATTATTGTTATCTCAAACCACTTGAGCTTGATTTTGGTCTAATATATATTACTAATAAGCTCCCATTAACATACCTTTATCTAAACTAGTAATCAATTTCAAAGGAAGAAGAATCGGCAACAGCCAGAGTTGACACTGTATTGTCAGAGATAAAACATTCACTTCAGTCTTATTGCACGATAGTAAATCTGTAATGCACTTGTCAGACTGTACAATGAGAACTGCTGAGTCTGTAAATTTCATTCATCTGTAAATAAGTAAATACTTAAATCATGTGCGATGTACAATACTGCAACTTAAGAATGTCACTTTACTTATCTACTTATTATCCTGCCCTATATGTACAGTATATAACTCTGCACTACTACATTTTTTTGACTGGTATTGAAGCATTTACAGCCTTTACAGCTAGTTAAGAAACATAGCTACTACTTATTTTGTATTTTGTATATTTTGTGTGCTCCCTGTGTGCTCTCACTACTGTCCTGTATGTGTGCTGCAACATCGACATTTCCCCACTGTGGGACGAATAAAGGAACTCTTATCTTATCTTACGTGTTTTTCTGAAGCTCTGAACGTTTCTCTTGTAGACCTTCCAGATGAAGTTCCCTCTCTGACGCCGGCTCCACCGAAGAAATCCAGGTTCAAGTCTCACCGCGTGACCTTTGAACCTGAGGACGCAGAGGAGAGACTGGACCGAGAGGACACTCACATCAGTGCTGTGCTGTCACGGATCATTGTATGCAAACTGAAAGCATGTCCTTCATCGAGTGTTTGTTTGGGAAATGCTTCTAAACAGCATCATTATCAATTTATTTTTAAAATGTTTTTATCTCTCTTGCATATCATCCTTTAAAAACACAACTCTCAATATAACAATAACCTAATAACGAGACAATATCTTTCTTAAAGGAAAAAGATACCAGCTCTGTGCCTGTGTTGCTCCCAGAGTTTACTGGCCTGGCTTTCCCCAAAGTCCTCCATCGCTCTCAACATTGTGAGGTAAAATACATTTTTCCATAGATCCATGTATAGTTTGCTCAGATTTTAATGCGGATTATTCAAGTTGAAGCTTGTTACTTAAATAACTTCTCACCCCCACTCCTCGAAGCTTACATCAAATGTCAAACAAAACTATTTAACTACATCCTATCGCTAGAAACAGGTTTTATCACTAGTTTTCACAAGTATATTTTGTCACATCTTTAGATCATCTTTTTAATTGAAAGGGAGTACCAACCCTCACTCAGCCAATCAGATCTCAGTGTGTAAAAAATAACATGTTTTCTAATAAAAGAAAAAAGATTGTATGTCAAAAAAATAATTAAAACATGATACTTTGTATTCTGATAACACTTTTATTAATGAAACAGATGCAGGAGGGTCTAAGGACAGTGGTGAGGATCCAGAACAGTTAAAGACATTAAAGGACATTTATGGACATCTATTAACATTTATAGACATTGGTCATTTGCCTCTTTTGGACCAATGGCTCAATGGTGTTTTTTAATTGTTGCATTTTCTGATCTGTGTTGGCGAAATTACATCTGTGTGAAGTCCTCAGAAATAACTACTGTTGTGCTTTAGGGATTTACAAAAGATAGGTGCTCAGGCTTTAAATAACAAGTAGACACTATGTTTGCATGAATGACAATAATATTAATAGTAATTCTTGTTTGATAGATGCCAGATGCTTCAGGGCCCGGTCGTAAAAGGAGTATCTTTGCACGTCATCTCACTGCTCAAAGAATAAAAGAGGGAAAGGCTCCTTTATATGATCCAACTTCTCAGCCACAAACCACAAGCATCTCTGCGATGGACTGTGGCATAGATACAGGTGAATGTTTTCTCTTTTTGCATTTCAAACGTCCTTATCTGAACTTTAACTTTTTCTAAGCAGAACAAACTGGCATGGCGGGCTCCAGGCTGATTTCGGGCCAGGGTCTCGGAGTGCGTGGCGGCTCTGAGGAGACCGCAAGAATCCACCTTGAGAACCAGGAGAGACTACAGAGCATGTCACAGTCGGCCATCATGGACGAGCAGAAGAAACTCCTGTCTCAACTTGGTACAAACTGGAGCGGCACAATTTTGGACACACACCTAGATGAAATACTTCTGACTAACAGTGCAATTTTCAATAATCATCTTAATTGGATCAGATTTTCATATTCACTAATCAGATTTAACCAGATAAGTCCCGAGTGTGAGTGTGTTTTTAGTCGAGATTATTTCCATTTTTAAGGGATATACAATGCAATTACAATACAATTTATTCTTGTATATCCCTAAATACCAACAGCAGTCATCTCAGAAGAATCAACAGTTAAGACACAGAAAATAATAAAGAACCCATGTTGATAAATATCCATACATATATATGGAATATTAATATAAAGGATGGTTAATATCCCTGATGATATAAGGGACATTAATTATTTTTACTTTGAATAATGCATCAGTTTTATATAGCACCTTTTCAGGACACTCCAGGATGCTTCACGTGTCATTATTCTTTCACTCCACACACCATTTTCTTCCCCTTAACCCATTTCTGGGTCGGGAGGGTGGCAATTAGAGCTGCATCTAGTTCCTAGAGCAGCAGCCCCTCACTGATCCTCCTGCAGGTGGTGAGTGGGTCCACAGGAGGATGGCTGCTCTGTCAGTGACGTCACAGCCTTGATCTTTCAGCGGGGGTTGAGACAAAGTGGGGTTAAGGACACAACAA